>VZSV01000266.1:658798-688360 GCA_013398735.1 Nothocercus julius | reverse complement strand
GCGAGGGAGGGAGAGAGGCGAGGGAGGGAGAGAGGCGAGGGGGAGAGAGGCGAGGGGGAGAGAGGCGAGGGGGAGAGAGAGAAAATGCTTTCTAGCTTTCGACCATTTTTTAATCTGGTATAAAATCATCTATTACTGCACTGTTTAATTTGGCCTGAAACAGCCCGTTAGTGGTAACTCTACAAGTGAACACTTCACTCAAAGGAAAAGCCTCTCCATGAGGCTGATGTTAATTTGTTGCACGCTAGGACAAGTTGAGAATTACAGAAAAAAGGTGCAGTTCTTTTCCATTTGTTCTACTTTTTCTTTAGAATGGGATGGCACGGGTATAAAACTCTTTTGTCAGACACTGGCAAACAGTTCTCAAATTAACCCAATGCAGTCGTTTTAATTTTGACTCCTGGCCTGCTTTACTTATTCCTACCTTATTTGTAGCTTCTGCCCATGTTTCTCCTGAAATATTTGAAAAGTTTCCCTGACAGAAGCATAATTTCATATTTAGGACTCTTCCGTTAAGATCTTTTGCCTCTTTTATTTTCATTTTACATTCTCCTGATTTCCTGGCTGAGCAAATATCCATTTCAGATCCTCCTCACTGTCAGCGTGCACCGCTATTAAGATTCCAGCTAAGCTCCCATTTTTGACTCGGTTTCAACGCTATAATTATCTTCTTCCTGGCTTTCACGTACCAGTTCTCTAAAACACAGCATGTACAGAAAAGTCTCTCAACTCATAAGTGCTACTGTGCTAACCTCCTTTTCACATATGTGTTGGATTCCCTTCCTCTCACAACTAAATTGGTGAATTATCTTTCTCCTAGCAAGCCTGAGCAGGTGAACCCACTGCTATGAGTCTTTCCTCTGCACGTGCTACAGAACTGCTAAAATATTTCAATTCAGGTAATGCTGCAGAAACTAATGGTGTTACCTAAATATAAGAATATTTGATTTGGTAGGGAAAAAGTCCATCTTCTCTTGAAGGCAAGAAAAACCTTATCTTGCTTTCTAGTCTCACATGTTTATATTTTCTACACACTAACACAATAATTGCTCAGCCCGGCCTTTCCCCATAGCACTGGGATTCTCCATCAACAACCAAAGCTTAAGAGGCAGATTAATCTGGAGAGTAATTTTGCTTTTATCAGTCATTGTGTACATTATGTTTATGCTACCTCTAGAAATTAAAGCAGAATGGTGACTGAACAGGGAACCTAACAACCTGACTGCACCCAAAGCATCCCCCTCGCTCCTTCCAAAGACATAAGTGAACCTTGACAGCTATTTTGCGTTTCAGCGAGTAACCCTGAATTTCAGTAACGGTGATCAGCTCCGACAGATTTATACATCACTAAAAAAATCAGAGAAGCAAGGGAGAAATAGGGCCATGGGGGAACAGGGCTCCAAGTATGAGCTACAGGACGCAGATCTTTAATCCCAGTAACTAAGCAATCTCCATCTGTATTGCTCGAGTATTGCTCGAGTACCCTGTCCTACATGGGTACAGGGACACGTGCTACATACCTGGCTGTGTTGTCCATTCAAAGCACTATTAGCAGCTGCTAGGTATTTAACATTTATTCATCAATAAACCCAGAGAAAATGGGTTTAGTTGTATTATGTGGCTTGCCAAATCAACCACTGGAAACTTAACTTTTTCTCCTTTACTTAACTGCTATTGACTTTCACAATAAGGTAATGTTTGAGAGGTAGCACCAAAAAAAAAAAAAAAAAAAAAGCTTTCATAATGTTTCATCACTTTCTTACCATGCCATCCAGATAATGGTTCTGCTCATCAGCATCTTTGTCAATATCCAAAGCCAACTATACAGGACAAAGGGGAAACAAGTATTAATGAACTTTTATCAGGGAAGCAACCTCTAATGTACATAAAACTGGAAAATTCTGAAAAGCATACAGAAGAGCAAGCCACTGCTCCGCTGCTTCCTTTATAGACACATAAAGCCTCATTTGGTACAGCAACAGAATAGGATTTTCATTTCCGTTAATGTCTGTTAAAATTACTCTGCTCTACAGCCCTGGAATTAAAGCCTTACTATCAGACCAAAGCTTTATATGCATGACATGAGCATTGAAACATCGGGACATAATAGCAGAAATTCAGTCTTGCCTGCTAAAATACTGATCACTGATTATATTAAGTTCTAAATGGAACTACTTGAAGTTAGCCCAAGAAAACTAGCTTCAAGAGCACCACACACATACATGCCTGCATATTTTTCAAAAGCAATTTAATTGTCATGTTATAGTTTTTTTTTTTTCCCCCCCTCATAGAAGATAAGTTTAACAATACCCCTTTGTGCATCTGTAACATTTCTCTTTGTGCCTAAAACTCTTTAACTGAATACCACCAAAACCGCATCATTGCTATTGCACATCATGGTACAGCTGAACCTCAAAAAGAAAGCAGGATTTCATAAAGCAGTTCTAATCACTTCACCAGAAAGAGCTAACTACAGCAATCCATTAAAACAGTCTCTAGGAGCAGCTTATAAATAGAAAGCCCTCTATAAACGGTCAGAGCCTTGTGTCTCCCATAAGACAGTGTGAGAAAGATGGCACCTTAGGGACGTAGGGACACGGTTTAGCAGGATGGTGTCGAGGGGCTCAGGGTTGGACTCGATGATCTCCAAGGTCTTTTCCAACCCTAACGATTCTATGATTTCTGAATGCAGATAACCGAGGATAAACTTTGTTTACTGCAGCTCCCCATAGGAACTTGGCAACTCACCGATTTCAGCCTGGTGACTTTGCTGGCTAGACTGTCTGCCATGCGCTTGTTCTCAGCGTCTAACATATCCTCCACAGCGCTCGGACTCTGACCTGGGACAAAAAGCAGAAGGTGTTTTGTCAGTCCTGATTATTGCCAGCAGCACGCTTGCTTATTCTGTACAGAGAGTTCGCTGCAGCAGGGGCAGCGGAGGGGCCGTTTCAGCCACCTCAGCACTTCCCCATCCCAGGCGGGAATGGCGACTGCTGCCAGTCAACACTCTCACCCAAAGGTGCCGCTTCTCAACTTTACCCCCAGCTAGGCCGGGACAGGGCCCCTGGGAATGGAACATTGCAATGCACCTGCTTTAACACCCCAGAGCTGCTCTAAGCAAAGCTCCAAGGCATGAGGACAGACCTCAGCATTGTAATTTCAGGACACACTCTGACCACACTCTCCCTCCAGCGTGTTGTCGTTTGGGTGAAGCCAAAGGAATTTGGGGCAAACTCACATGACTGTACATTTCTGCCCAAGGCACTTTTTTGGTCAATGGGGGAAAAAGGCATCTTTTACCCTGCCCCAAGGCAGTACCTCACCGTACACCATTTCACAATTTTGTTGGCTTTTCTACTCCAAAACACCTCCCACATCCCTCCCCAGGCACCACTAAGATACCAGGAGTTACACGACTCTTTATGCCAACATTTCAAGCGGGCAAAAACAGCCGCAGACCCCTAGCTGCGCTGCCCCGCCCCGTCCCCCCAGCCTCTGAAGCAGAGGCAGCACCTCCCCAGCACCGAAATGGCGGCGACACCCCACACCCCACATAGCAGCAAAAAGAAAAAGGGAGGGAAATCCCTCCATCCCAGCCCGTTCCTCCCATCTCACCCTCACCTCGGCCCCACTCCGCCATAGCGGCGACGGCCCCCGCGGGAGGCAGCGGTGCTATCCCGCCTCAGAGGAGGAGCCTAAGCGGACCCCCGCCTCCACAAAATGGCGGCAGAGGCGGCAGCGCTATCCCGCCTCAGGGGAGGGGCGCGCCTAGCTCCCGCCTCCACAAAATGGCCGCCTCAGGGGAGGGGCCCGCCTCGTCCCGCCCCCACAAAAATGGCCGCCTCAGGGGAGGGGCCTGGCGGGTTCCCGCCTGCGCAAAATGGCGGCGGCCGCCGTTGCGCGGGAGGCAGCGGGTCCCTGCTGAGCGTTAACCCCCTCTAGGAATTTATTTGGTGGTTAAGAGCGAACGTTGGAGGGCTGAGACTTGGCTTCCCCAGAGCCTTGAGCCTCGGGTCAGCCTGTCCGCAGCGGGTGCAGCGGCGCCTCCTCCGCTGCCGGCAGGGCGGCGAGGGAGGCCCGGGGCGGGAGGGAGGTCGCCCTGCCCGCCCCGCTTCCCTCCTGTGGCCGGCGGGCCCGGCCAGCCGCCGCCGGGAGCGCTCGCCATAGGTAAGGCGCAGGGGGAGGGCTGGGAGCGGCTCGGCAAGGCGGAAGCGAAGAAACAGGGAGAGGGGTGGAGGGGAGGGATGGAAAGCCTCCCCAGGGGCACGCGGCCATCACGTTTGCGGCCGCATTGCCCGCTTTGGGCGTTACTTTCCAGCCCCCTAAGCCGGCAAGGCTGCGTGAGCAGTTAAAGCTGTGGCTGTCCTGGAAATAATCGTTGTGTTGCTGGACGCCGTTGCTGTGAAGCTCCTTATCTTCTCTAACGACGTGAAAATACCTGGGCGAGGGTTTTTGTATAAAGCTGTGCCCTGTCTCTGCCGCAGTCTGAAACACGGGTGCTGAGCGCCCTGCGCGCGGAACTGCCTCCCCTTCCTTTTTTTTTCTTTTTCTCTCCTCCTCCTCTTTATTTCATCTATTTATTTTCTTCCTGGGCAGTAGCAGAAATCAGGACAGCGGGTGGAGGAGGAGGCAGGGAGCTATTTCAGGGAGCTGCTGTTACCAGTGCTGTGTTAATCCGCTGCCAGGGCTGGGGGGGAGGCCCTTCCCGGGTGCTGCCCTGGGAGCCATGCGTTAAACCTTGGAAAGCAAAGGCAGGAAGAGGAGGATTAGCGGCAGAGAGAGGACGTGAGCTCCCGGTTTTACTTGCTTTACCCATCTGCTCTGCTTTTATGGCTGCAACAGAGTGAGCAGGCTCATTTGGGGGGTTTTGGGTCTTTTTTGGAGGGGAGGGGGGGATGTTTTTCCTGCTTCCTTTCCCCACCCCTTCCTCCCTCCCTCTGTTCTCTGTGCGTCGAGGTCCCTTTGCATCAGCGTTATCCAGGAGCCCCTCATTCCCCTTCCTACGCATTTCGTTTCCTTCCCTAGCTGAGCTGGTGAGATAATGGAGCTGAGGACAGTGGTAGCCACGGTGGAAAGCGGGGAGCAAGACACGGTTCTCAAGGTGCTTCAGGTCTACAACCAAGAGGTGAGTGAGCATCAAACCTCTGCCTTGACGTCAGCTGCTTCTGTTTAGGAGCCTGGGAGCAGGTTGGCCGTGTTGGGGGCTTTCTGTGCCATCCGGCTGGCCCCTGTCTGTCCCTGCACTGCTGTCATAGAAATGTTGCAGTCTGCTTCATTTTTTGCTTGCTGACAATTTCATGCTTGGTGTGTTTCAGGGGGCAGCTAAGCAGTGTCTCTTTATGTTGCTTCTTTGGTGTACTGGGATTAAAAAAACATAAAAGGCGTTATTTTTTTTTTCTATCATCCAGAGTCCAAGTAAACATGGTAGGAAAGTAGACATCAGCATGGATATCAAATAGGAGGAGCTTTTATGTTAAAGCAAGGTTTGGAGGGAGTAGCATTGAAGCCTAGGGAGGAGCTGCAGGTGAAATAGCTACTGTGATTTGCAAGTAAAAGAACCCTGGAGATGGACACAGATGGACTGGGCTGGGATTAGGCACAGCTGCTTAATCTGAAAGCTAACAATTAGAAAAGGGTAAAAATGAGTGGGATATGAAAAGACTGCCTAGGAAGCAAAAACAGAAGTATTTCTAGCCTGAAAGCAGCAAAGATGTGATCTGTGAGGGTAGTTCCCTTTTGAAATAGACTCCACCTGTCAGGGAAATTTCTTTCAGAGGATTTCCACCGGCGTAGGGCTGGCCCTGCAGATCCTTGTGACTCATTCTGCACCATTCTTGAGTAGGTGGGACGTGAGCAGGGAAAGGCTGTGAATATTTTGCATGAGTGTGCAAGGGGAAGATGCGCAACTGTTGCCAGCGGTCACTTGTGAAACACAGAAAATGTGGGCTGAGAAGCAGTAGATTCCCCAACAGAAAGACAGTTGGCAGGATTACCATCTCCTATAGAGGATGTGATGCCGAAGGGATCAGGAGAGCAAAGGGGGTTTCATGTGTAACCAGCTTGAGGTGTCAAACCAAGATGACCTCAGTAGAATTCCTCCAGCTGGATCCTTGTCAGTACATCAAGCGTAGGAAACCTGTGTGCATGTCAGTGATTTTGCTAGTCAGTCTGGAAGGAATGGAGCAACCAAGTGGGATATGAGATTGCAATTAACTAAACAGCAGCTCTGCAAAAACTGACAGGAACCCACAAAGAGGCTGTGATGGGAAAGGAAAAGAACAAGTGACTTGGCTGTCTTCAGAGCACATAGGTCCACGGACCGAACCGCCAGCTCCTCGTAACGTGGTGAAAGAGCCTATGCACGTATCGGCTCCCAGCACTGGAGCACGAGAGGGCAGCCCCTGGCACAGCACTGCAGAATGCAGCCAGAGAAGCCAAAGCCACCCCAGGGATCTTGGTGACAGGGGCACAGTTGATCTGCATGGCACCTGTGCCATGTACATCAGCAAAAGAGGTGACAGGGAGTGTTAAGAGAATGGTGAAGATGGCAATATGAAGATATCCACAACCTCTGTCTATAATCTTTAGAAATATTGACTTTCTGTACATTTTTTTTCTTCCAAAAGCATGCAGTGGGTAAAGCTCTGGGGCTGTCTTAAGGCAGGTGATGAGGCTGGTTAATCTAATGGTCCTTGTCTCTCACCTGGGAGACACAACACTGCGCAAAGGAGAAGCTGCTACGGACTACGTGGTTGGTCTGTGGAGCTCTGCCAGAAGTGCTCTCTGTGCAAAAAGGTGAATTCAGGATGGAGCAAGCTCTTTGCAATGCGTTCTTTGTATGCTTGCTGCAAAGCCTGGCTTATTGGAGAGCTGTGTGAGACACCAGAGGCTCCAGATGAACGTGTTTACCTGCCCACAGTGCAGCCAAAGTAGACGAGAGAGATTTGTGCATGTTTTGCGTGGCATTCAAGTGCAGTTCAGTTGCAGGTGCAGATGCAAAGTAGCACAAGGCAGCAAAGCACACCCTGTGAGATGCCATGTGGAGAAGGATGTTCAGCTGTGTTTAAAGAACATGAGCTGAATAACAGCTGTATTACCAGGCACCGTAGGAATGAAGAACACAAAGGATCTGTTTGCAAATAATAAGACAGTACTTTCAGTCAGGGAAGGAAGAATAAATATCAAGGGAAAAAAAGTATTGGCAAAGCTTGGGATGTGCTGAGGTGGCCTTGAGCAGAAGGAATTAAAATGTTACGCTATGATGTAAAATGCTGCACTGTGGATTGTGAGGAATATCTGCTCAACTCCTGCAGCATTTAAAAATAAGTCCATCAGTTGGATGGGCATCGTTTTGGCCTGCGGCATTCGGCCTTCACCACGGAGCCGGTAAGGATGTGCAGGAGGTAACACTCATCACAAGTGCTTTTCAGAGGTGAATGAGGGACAGCGGCCTCCAGAATAATGGGCCTGCAGTTCTGCAGCTTTCTAACCTGTTACTTGAACTTCATTCTTTCCCCTCTGCCCCCCCAGAAATCTCAGTGCTTCACCTTCGATGATGAGGAGCGGGAGGAGAGGAAGGTAAGCATGCTCTTTGGTTCCTTCCTCGAGTTGGGTGGAGAGCTGCTGCTGCTCTGTAATTGGGTGCAGCAGGGTTTCGTGGTGACAAGTTCCAGAGGGAAAGAGATCAGGGCTTTTTTTCTCTGCAGGCTTGACATCCTTGGTTAGGGGATGATGTGCATGAAGCACCTGGCTTCAGTTTTCTGGCAGTAGGTGATGTTTTAGGCTAAAAGTCAGCATCTTCCCATCCTCAGGGACTCCTCTGGGTTCAGTGATGCACTTCTCTCGTGCCAGGGCGGGCCTGTGTGTGACCGTGCACTGAACGTGCTCAGTGGCAGCTAATGCTTTTCTAACTACAGCCTGAAGTGCAGGGCTGGGTCTGGGAAGATCTGAGCACTCTGCTAGTGACTGAGCTAGAACAACCGGATAGGCCACAGATTTGGATGTAGTCTTGGATACTTCACTTCTTGGGCTTACCTTCTGAAATTGCATCCTGTTCCTGGGGCTCAGTTCTTCTGGAGGTTTAGCCCTGGGCACGTGCTCTGAAATCTCAGCCTGACTCAGTCAGAAGCAGGGGTCACTTGTTCAGTTCTGACAGCAAATTACTTGTTTCCCTCTGCCCAGAAAATGGCCCAGCTGCTGATCAAGTTCTTGGAAAGAGAGCTACAGCCATCCTGCCAGGTCACGTGTTTGGAAAGCATCCGTATCCTGTCCCGGGACAAGCACTGTCTTGGCCCTTTCACCACCAAGGAAGGCCTGAAGACTCTCTCCAGGCATGCTGGCATTGATTACTCGGAGGAGCTCATCCGAGAGGTCCCGGACTTGGATGTAATCCTGGAATCCCTCAAATGCCTCTGCAACATTGTCTTCAGCAGCCCTAGGGCGCAGGAGCTGACAGCTGAAGCCCGGCTGGTGGTGGGCCTGGCGAAGCGCATCAAGCTCTACAATGAGAGGAGCCTTCCTCACGAGGTCAAGTTCTTTGACCTGCGCCTCCTCTTCCTGCTGACGGCGCTCCGAGTGGACATCCGGCAGCAGCTCGCCCAGGAGCTCCGGGGCATCAGCCTCATGACGGACACGCTGGAGCTGACCCTCGGCGTCAAGTGGATGGATCCGTACGAAGTGGCCACCGAGGAGGGGCTGCTGCCCCCTTTGCCTCGGCAGGAGACGGAGCGAGCCATGGAGATCCTGAAGGTGCTCTTCAATATCACCTTTGATTCCAGCAAGAGGGAAGTGGATGAGGTGAGCTCGCCCCGCTGCACTCGCGCTTCTCCACGCTCGGAGTTCGTTACGGAGCTTCCTCCTCCAGTATTTCCTTGTGCTACAGACTGGCTGCCGCGTAGCCCCTAGGGTCTGCACCACCATTACGTGTAAGGGTAGCAAGAGGCTTGAGTGTCTGACTCTTCATCACTTCAGCACTGCCTCTAGTTGATGCGTTAATCCACTTCAAGACTTTTACAGCATTTACTTTTTTGTTTCTTAATGACTTGATTCTTTGGGGATGGGAAAGCAGTACCCTAGAGAACTCATTTTTTGGCATGGTGAGAAGCTGATTGCCCTCTCACCTTCTGAACAAGGTCAAAGGGAGGTCTCATGGAGAACATACCTTTGGGTCAGTCTTCTGCTGCTTCTGGTGCTTGGCTCACTGTTGAAGGGTGGGAACTGCTTGGAACAGGAGGAAGAATGTGTGTTGACAGGAAGCAAAGGGAGAATCTGGAGGATATTTGCACTTGAATGCTTGGCTACCCATTCCTGTGTTGCTGGAGGGATGGATAAGGCTGTAGGCTAAAGGGGGAGTGGGCTCCAGGAGGTGCCTTTTCCTCATCACAATTTTCATCTTCTGTTTTGGAGCCAGGAAGACGCTGCTTTGTACCGGCACTTGGGTGCCCTCCTGCGCCACTGCCTCATGATATCTGCTGATGGAGAGGACCGGACGGAGGAATTCCACAGGTCTCTATTAGATACTGAGAAAATGTTTTGCCCTAGAAACAGGCCTGAGATCTCCCTAAGACAGGTGCTGTCTGACCGTGGCATTAATATCCCTTGCTTGTCCGGTCATCACTAAGATCATTGCTATATAACAGGCACCTATGGTCCAGCCTGCAGTTTCCTCATGCTCTTAGAGATCAGAAATAGCCCTGCCCTTTGCACAATCAAATTCTGTGCCTTAATGCCATGAGGTCCCAGCCTACAGGAGGAAATACTTTGTCCAAGCTTTCCTGGCTCCAAGGATTGTACTGAGCATGCAGTGTGAGGTCTCCTCAGTGGTTCCACTCACTTTAGTGGGCAACTTGCCAGAGTAGGTGTTTGCTACCTTAATTAAGAGTTCCTGAGCTGGCCTTAATTAGCAGGCTGTCTCCTGAGTCTTGCTGAGGAGGTGCCTGAGTTGTGCTGCTGAGCCGTATTGGTGCAAGGGCGTCAGCTCTGGGCAGGTGACACCATCCTGTCCCTGAGATCAGAGTGGAGGTATCTTAAGCAGTGTTGCATGGACTGTCAAGGTGGGATCAAGTGATGGAGGGGGAGTCCCTAGAGATAGACCTGTGAGCGCCCAGGCTTGGTCCTGCTTGGTGTCTGTCATGATTCCTTTTTTCTCAATTGTTGCTGAAGTGTCTGAGCAACCTCTTCAGACATCCAAAAAGCGTTTTAATTTACACAATTCTAGTAGTGTGAGGCCAGAGACAGCCTGGGGGTGACGTCAGGGTCCTCACACTGTTGGAAGGTTGTGATGAACCTGTATTTCTGGGTAGCTGAAGAACTTCTGTGAACAAAGCTTCCTGACCAAGTGTTCCCTTCTCTTTCTCACATCCAGCCATACAGTTAACCTTTTGGGCAACCTGCCCCTGAAATGCCTGGATGTCCTCTTGACCCCAAAAGTCCGTCCTGGCTCACTTGAGTATATGGGTGTGAACATGGACGCGGTCAGCATCCTGCTGGATTTCCTAGAGCGACGTCTTGACAGGGTGAGTTGAGAGGATGCTGCGACGAGTTCTTTGCTGCTTGTTTTTACAGGTGCATTTCTTTCATCCTATGTTTAGGAAACCCAGCACTAATGTGTCATACCCAAACCGTGGGAGCACCACTAAGGTTTTGTTAGTTTGGAGATATCACTTTATAGATGTCGCAGTTTCTTATAACAGAGACAAAACCTTGGCAGGGCCAAAATGTTTGTGGACAGGGAAGATGACTGTGTCACTGCTTTATGGGCAGTGAGGTTGACTGAGCAGCAAATTTAGCTGGGTGATAAACCACAAATACCCTGTTTCAATCAACCCCTTGGGGGTCTGGTGAGCAGCTCAGCTGTTTGGATGCAGCCAAATTGATTGCCTGACAGGTTTGCCTGACTTTCTCTGGTATTTCCAGCACTGCTGTGCCAAGAGCAGGGCTCAAGAGAGCTGTGCTGTTTGAGGAGTGACTGAGCCCTGGGAGCTCCTGCTGCAGAGGCTGGAGCGCCTCAGTGTCCCTCTGTTTCCCTGCCAACCTGTTCCCTCACCAGACAAGTTGAGCTTGGCGTGACACGCTGTTCATTTTGTGGGTGTTTCTGCAGGGCCACAAGCTGAAGGAGAGTCTGACCCCTGTGCTGAACCTGCTGACCGAGAGTGCCCGAGTCCATCGCCAGACGAGGAAGTTCCTGAAAGCCAAGGTAACCCCTGGGCTCAGCCAGAAGTCCGGTGATGTTTCATAGAAGAGAGAGAACGTAGCAACCTGCCTGAACTTTGCCATCCCCCAAACAGACCTCTTCTCTCTCCGGATTAGGTTCTGACATCGGGGACTTGAGGCCTTTGGTACCCACAGTGTTCTCCTCCACACCTCCCAAGCTTCCTGGATATATTAGTTTTAGTTGATTTGTAAAACAAATGTATGCTTTGCCCTCTGTGACCTGCGGTTGCTGTCCCAGCCCCCTGATGGCTCCTGGCCGTGGCCTTGCAGGTGCTGCCGCCCCTGCGGGACGTGAGGAATCGGCCCGAGGTGGGGAACGCGCTGCGGAACAAGCTGGTGCGCTTGATGACGCACATCGACACTGACGTGAAGCACTGCGCTGCCGAGTTCCTCTTTGTGCTCTGCAAGGAGAGCGGTGAGTTGCTGCGGGACGGGCGCTGCAGGGGCGTGAAGGACAGCACGGAGGGCGCGCTCCCCCTCTCCTTTTCCGGCAGTGTCACGGTTCGTGAAGTACACGGGATATGGGAACGCGGCTGGGCTCCTGGCAGCGCGAGGCCTCATGGCGGGCGGTCGGGAAGAGGGAGAGTACTCGGAGGATGAAGACACTGACACGGAAGAGTACAAGGAAGCAAAGCCCAAGTAAAGAGCTCCACTTCCCCTTCCATAACATCCCTTTTCCTGTCCCTCCTCTTCAATTTTCTGTCCCTTTCTTCACCTGCCCTTTGCCATCTCCTTGCTACACCCACCCTGTCATGCTCTTTCACCTCCACAGATCACTCCTCATTACGTACCGGTTTTAATCTTAGCTGTGATGTCCTGCCCTGCAGCTTCTGCCTGCTCCATGGGTTTAATGATTCTGCAGCAGAGCTGCTCGTGGTGCAGGTGGTCACCAGTAGATATATGCACACCCTGCAGCTGGGCACAGGCTCTAGAGCAGAGCAGGCTCCTTCTGCCAGAGCCTGTTCTGTCACCACCTCTGCCTCGAGATGCCCTGTGCTGCTGCACTGAGCTGGCTTTCCTCTTTGCAAAGTGCACAGGATGGGGATGTCTCCCACTCCTGAGGATTTGTAAGGAGGGCTGTGGGGGGGACATGCAGAAAGAGCCTGGAAGCACCACATTGTTTCAGGGCGATAGCGCCGGGGTCTTCTCTGTGCAGCAGAAGGAGAGGGCCTTCGCTTGCTGTGGTGATGATAACCAAGCCCACTGCTCACTTTCTCTGCCCAGTATAGTAAAGCCTGAGTTTTAGGCAACAGTCTCCTCACCTTTCAGTTTTACCTCCCAGTTTTCTTGTTCTTGTAGCATTAATCCTGTGACGGGACGTGTTGAGGAGAAGCTCCCCAACCCTATGGAAGGGATGACTGAAGAGCAGAAGGAATATGAAGCCATGAAGCTAGTCAACATGTTCGACAAGCTCTCCAGGTACCAGAAACCTCTTACGCCTGTCCTTGTCGCTATGCACCTGCACCTGCGTCGCTATGACTTAGACTTACCACACATCTTTGTTTCCAAGGCTACAAGGGACGTAAAGAGAAGTTTGAGGGAGATATTCTGGGAATATTTCTCATGTTCTTTAAGGCGGGTCCTCAGGGGTAGGCATTGCAGTGCCCGTGTTAACACACATTTGCCCTGTGCATCTGCACTGGCTCCAAAGACAGTCACATCACTGAGTTT
This sequence comes from Nothocercus julius, assembly GCA_013398735.1. Classification (NCBI taxonomy): domain Eukaryota; kingdom Metazoa; phylum Chordata; class Aves; order Tinamiformes; family Tinamidae; genus Nothocercus; species Nothocercus julius. The sequence continues at coordinate 675,478 of VZSV01000266.1, read as the reverse complement.
GGCCAGACACTTGCTAAGAAAAGGAGCCACTGTCCCAAAGAAGGAGTGTCTCAGGAACAGATGGCAGCTGGTGCTGCCAAATCCCCTTCCCTGAAGGAGTGCTCTCTCCCATCATCTCTCATCTATCATTAATACGTGCCACAGATAGGGGCCCAGGATTTGCCAGTTGAGTTCAGACCGTTCCCGAGGGGGGCAAGGAAAAGGGCTGTGTATTTAACACGTCTGCTTCCAGCGTGTATGGGAGAAGGAGAGGAAGAATCCAATGGCACGGCTGGTTTTCCTCTGGCAACTGTGCAGAATGGGACCTAAATCTGACCCTGTTCCTGGGAGACTGAGAAGGGCACTGCGTGTGGCTCATGTTTCAGCAGTCGCCCCATGGTGCTTGGAGGTGTCGCTGGTATAACTGTCCCCTTGCTCTCCTCTGAGCTGCCCCTTTGTGACAACAGCCACTGGTGCCTGTGTTTCTCACATAGGTCTGCCATGTTCTGTGCTGCCTGCTGCAGGTCCTGGATCCGTGTAACCTTGTTCCCTTCTCCTCCCTGCTTGCAGAGAGCAAGTCATCCAGCCCATGGGCATCACGCCGAGCGGCAACCTCGCCCCCATGGAGAATGCCATCCGCGACATGGCTGACGAGAGGTCGTCCTCTGACTCGGAGCTGGGCCTGGACTGATCCTGACATCTTGCCCCCAGCCCCAGGGGACTGGGGAGCCTCCATCTGCTCTCCCTCCGGAACTGGTGCTGCACCTGGAGGCTAGTTTTGGGCCAGGACTCTCCCTGTGGGATCTGAATCCAGCCTGGACCCTTCACGATCCACAACGAACACCCCCTGCCTCCCTCCCAGCTCTGCAACCACCTCTTTCCAGAGGCTCTTCGTGGCCTGGCTCCACCTTGGTCTCTCCCCTCAACTGTTGACTTGAGGAATTCAGAGTCCAAACTGCTTCTAGGACTTTCTGTTAGTATTTTTTTTCTCTCAAATACATGATGTTGGGAAGAAGGATGCAGTGGTATGTCAGCTGATGCGTGGTTACGTGGGGGAGCTGCTCCACGAGAGCGGTTATTTGTGCAGGGACGGAGTGGCCGTGGGGGGGCCTCAGCACAGTCGCTACATCTCGTGAGCAGGGCCCTGTACACGCGTGTGCTTCATGGTGGTGCCTGCATGTGCAGGAGCACGGGGAGGACCCGTGTGTAAAGATGGGTCAAGCTCTTGGCTGATGCTCCCATTAACCCCAGGAAAGAAACGTGCAGGTGATCGCTGGAAATACTCTGCTATTTAGTCAGTGACACTGTGCAATACTCCTCTTACCACTGAGTTTAGGTTTTGGCATTAGCCTTCACCCACTGCGCTTTCAGACTGAAAGGCCAAAATCTGTGCTGTGTGTTGTCTCCTCATCTGCCTTGACTTTTCCACACTTTCATTGCTCTTTGTGCCCGGGACTGGTGTTGATTCCTGTCCATCCTTGTGGCTTAGTCTTTATTTCTTATTTTTTTTCCTTTTTTAAAGAAAAGATGATTTAAAGGAAAATACTCCAATTTGTCATGTCCCAAAACTCACTAGCACCCATAGGAATGCAGAAGTTATGCTAGAATAAAGAAAACCTTCTGATGAATGGTTTTGTGCCAGTGATTCATCCGACACCATAATCTGAGCAATTAGAGAAACGCAGGTCTGGTTTGTGTTTGTGCTTTTTTTTTTTTTTTTTTTTTTTTCTCTCTCCTCTCCTGACAAACAAATGATTCTACAGTGATTAGCTCTAGTTTTACTGGGACTGTAAAACTGTAGCATGAAAGCAGTGTAAAGCCAGGAGGCTTCTCGGGCCTTGAAACATGAGCAACAGTCCTGTGAGCTTGTGTCCCCTTCATGAGTGCTATCATGGTTGGAATTGGTGCACGTTGGCAGTAGGAGTCTGCTGAGGTCTCTGGCTTAGAGTAACAAATATGTGAAATGGCACCTATCAAAGGGTAGCATGGATTGGGTTGGCCAGGCTGGGTGATGGGACTCCACAGCAGAAAATGCCCAGAAAATCGGGGTCGGGTGAGGCTGCAGTTGTGCATGTTTCCTAGATGGAACCTGTGTGCTCAGATCCTCAGTGATTTTAAGATTTTGTTTTGAGCAGTCTTGATTAAAAACTCAGGATCTCCTGGGGGTCTACAATATTTATGTAAAACTCATGAACCTTCACCGAGAGGCTTGTGCCATGAGAATAGCTTCAGCCCATCACAGCTGGAGTTTCTAGGCCACCTGCATCTCTGTTGCTGGAAAAAAGTGTTGTGAGAAGGAATGCGCAGATGCATTTGAGTGGCATGTTTGGATAAACATGTCTGCTCTTCTGGCTGCGTGTTTGCTCAAGTCTCTCTGAGAAAGTAGCCAGGAAACAGCACACAAAAATCTGTTTCTGTAACGCTAACAGTTGATGTGCCAGACTTCCCTGCAGCCGGTAATCTCCATGCCTTGGGCTGAGTCACAAGAGCTTGTGGAAGAGGAGACCCTGACATCTCTAACTGTTGAATTTAAAGCTGCAGGGCAGCTTTTTGAGGCTCTGGGTTTGCCCTAGGGAGGGCTTTGGGGCATGGAAAGGAATAACAGGAGCTTTGAATGTCATGCTCTTAAGATAAAGTTTTGCTCTCAAAAACCTTTGATTCCTTTTGCTTGGAGTTTGTGCCTTTTTGGATGTTAACAGCAACATGATGGTGAAGAAGCTTTGGGTTAGAGCAGGTAGCAATCTGGGATGGGACCCAGGACCAGCTGAACTCAATATGCTGCTCTAGGGAAGAGGAGCTGCTCCACCTGTGTTATGCAAAGCAGGTGCATGGAGTTGCTTCCATAGTCAGATACTGCCTCTCCCTGGGACAGCCTTTACAGGAAGGCAGTCATAGAAAAACTGTCAGCTGATGCTGGCAAGAGGATTAGCACTCTTTTTATTAATAAATAATTATCTCTCCACTGATTCAAAACTGAGCCAGAGCTTCCAGCAGCTGGAGCTGGCCTTGCTCAGACAGAAGGTGGGGGGCAGGCCCATGGGTAGCATTTGTTTCATGATTAACAGAGATTTCACCTGAAGAATTAAGAGTACAGGTCTGCAGCAATGAAAATCCTGCAACTATTGAAAAAATCTGTCTGTGGAGGAGCTGTGGAAGGAGCTGGTGGATGCTCAGTACAGTGGAAGCAGCTTGAGAACTCCAGCCTTTGGAAGTGATTTGGGCTGTGCATCTTCTGGCCTGCCCCCCTAGTGTTGCCAATGCCTGGGCTTTGGAATTCAGGCCCCCTGCGAGTCTTTGAAGCCGGAGGGTGCCGAAAGAGGGAGAGCCCAAGGCAGATCTTGTGCAAGGTGGTGTGCGAGTCCTGTGGGACAGGCGGCAAGCTCCCGGCCGTGCTTCACGATGAAGGTCTCCCAGTGGGACAACAGCACCTTCAAACGGGGCACGGGCTGTGTGACGCAGCCAGAGCTGCTTGGGAAGCAATGGAAGTCTCCTAAGGGACAGTGATGAGGGAACAGCATGCACAGACCATGTCAACTGTCCCAAAGCACCAGAACCAACTCGGCGTCAGCCTCCGTCACCTTTGTGGGCGAAGGCTTCTCGCTGCCTTTGCAGGGTGCTGGCTGCAGCCCCGAGCACCTGCTCCTCCCCAGACCACCGAGTCTATGTACACTGGCCGCTGCAGAGCCTCTTGGCTGCTCCCTGCTGCCTCTCCTCTTCCCTGCCCAGGCTGGGCATCACAACAGCTCTTTTTCCAAGGTGAACATCATTTTCCAGCAGCAGGAAGCCAGCTGGCCTATTTGTCTTTTGCATCCAGCTAAAAACAGACAAAAAGAGAGAGTGTCTGCCAGCAGCTTTCACTCCTTCCAGCCCCACAAGCTCAGCCAGTGAGGGCTGCTAGCACCCAGAGCAGGCGCAGTTTATATTCCATGTGCTCCCAGACCTACATTAGCTTTATCCATCTGTGACCAACAGCAGCACAGCTGCTAAATCAAGGAAGGGCTGCTCTCCTATAAACTCCGAATGGCTTGTAGTGAAAAACAAAAACCTTGCAGGACTATTGATTCCTTCTCATTCCTCTCCCATTACGATGAAAGAAAGAATAGTTGTTTAAAAATATAACCTGGAGAGAGCACAGCCCTGCTGTGGACAATGGAGCTGCACCTATCTACATAAGCAGAAAGGTTGGTCCAGCCCAGAAGTTACAACTCTTACACGAATGAAAAACTAGTTTAAAAAGTTTCTGGTGTCATATGTGGAAAAATCTGTCTAAAATACACTAACAATAGGACCTTAATACTACGCTGGGAAAGTTATCAAGAATTTATCTCGTCTGTAATTTCTGAATTTGAAGTTCAGCTCTCAAAGGATCACAGATGTCAGAGGCACATCACAGGGGAAAATTGACTGGTGGGAAAAAAAAAAGAAGTCGCATCTTTAATTAGCCCCTGAGGACATGTCCCCCTGCAGGGTTTATCAGCATTTATCACTATATCAGTGTTTGTAATCATATGCCTTTGGTGGAAGCATTGCCTGAAGAGGAGAACGGACATCTTTTGTGACGATTAAGTGCAAAAGCGAGTTCTCTGCTGACTTATAAGACTGTTTGGACTCATTTTATAGAGACACCCTAGGGGTTTTCCTAGTCTTGTCACTTCCAGCTCCCAGAGAACTTGCCTAAAAATCTATACTGCTTTTCCAGGAGGTTCCCTTCGGGAACAAATAGTAAAAATAAATAATAAAACAGCTTTCCAATAACTGAGTGGGTCACTTCCTATTTTTAAACACCCTTTTGCACCTATCCACAGTCCCTCAATGGAGGCTGCAAATTAGGCAACAGCTGTAGCACAAGGAGCTCCTTGCAACTCCCCAGCACAAGGAGCAGAGAGCCCAAGGGATGCAGGGCGCGCTGAGCCCCTTCCCACCTTTTCCTTTTCCTCCTGGATTAGCGTTTGCATCTCTTGGGTCCAGCCCAGCAGCTCCACGAGCTTCTTGACGCCACTGACCACGTCCCCCAGCTGGGCTACGTCATTGTGGCGGTGCTCCCAGGCGAAGGGGCCCACGAGATCCCGGTTGATGAGGACGCGGGGAATGGAACTGCGAACAGCGCCTGCCAGGCTGGCAAACGGCTCCACCTGCAGCGAGGCCACCCAGAAGGAGCAGAGAGAGACAGTCACCCCGCTGAGAAGCACCGCGGGGGCACAAATCCACTGCACACTAAGCTTTGAGCAAGTCTGTAGGACAACCCAGCTCCAATTCGCTCTGTTTATGCAGTGGCCTCTCCTCAGAGAGCCACAAAACTCATCTCCTCCTCTCTGGTCGCCCGCCTCTACCAACAACGCACACGTTTCAGAGGGCCACGTCTCAGAGTGCATGTACCCTCTTTCTGACACTAGCACCTCCAATTTAATCTCCTCGCTACCCCAGTTTCTCGCTTTCTCCTCCTATCCCCACCCCTTTATCTCCTCTGAAGTCCCTGGGGCCCTGTTCCCGTGTGCCTTTCTCTCCTCAAGAGCCGGGGTCTGCCCTAGCCCCAGACCTCCAGGGACGTTCCAATGACGAAAAGCAGGTCTGCCAGGGGGAAGTCCGCCACGTGCAGGAAGAAGCGGCGCGGCAGCTCCTCGCCAAAGAACACAATGTCGGGCTTGACGACTCCGGTGCAGACAGGGCAGCGAGGCACCTTGTCTGCCATGACGTCCCCCTGAAGCAAGAGTACCCAACAGCGCTCGTTACGGGGCGGTCCGGGTGCCTACCTGTACACGTGGCTCCGGAACTACATCACATCCTCACAGCAACAGCCAGCCCCGGCTGCGGCCGCTCACCCTGAAGTCCTCTCCTGGGAATGTCCTGCGGCAGACGGTGCAAGTGGCCGTGGCGAAGGTGCCGTGGGCTTCGACCAGCCGATCAGGAGGGATCCCAGCAGCTGGAACACACGTGCAGTAGGTGATCCACTCATCATGGAGGGAACATCCCCAGTCCTGCCTCCTATTCCGCTTCCTACCCTCACCCCTTCCTGATGCTCTGCTGCTGAGTGCCAGGGAAGAAGTATCTCACCTCTCTCTAGCCCGTCAATATTCTGTGTATAGAGACGCAGCAGAAGGCCTTTGTCGTGCAGGAGCCTTAGGAAATAGTGCGCGTAGTTGGGCCTGTAATTGCCTGGGTAGAGTTCCTTGGCCAAGGTGAAGAAGGGCTTGGGATTAAGGAAGAAATAGTTCAGTTCAAAGATAGCTTCTGGATAAGGGATGTTGTACTGCGTGAGGTTGCTGTAGAGGCCGCTCCCTGGGGACCTGCAGAGAGAGACAGGGGTTGGTGGCCATGGTGCGGGAAGATGCACTGCGGCCCAGGCCCAGTGCAATGGCGGAGCACATGGATGGATCTGCTGGGCTCTCTCCTGCTGCTTTGCACCATGCGTTCAGTGCAAAAGAGCACCAAAATGTGGGATACCTCTGCACACAGCACAAGGCCCAGCGCCGCCCCACCTTCTGCAGGCACCCCCGGGGCTTGGCAAGCACAGGAAAGGTTGTGCGGAGCAGGCACGGGCTGCTGGTGTGAGGCACGCGTGTGACTTCTGTCACCTGCACTTAAGTCTAGCTTGGTGTGATGTGATAGCACAAAGGGCAGAGGAGCCGGTGTTACCGAGGCCGGGGGTCCTAACTCGCAGCCCCGCCAAAGGCCAACCTGAAATCCGGGATGCCGCTGGGCGTGCTGAGCCCGGCGCCGGCCATCACCAGCACCCTGCGGCGCTCCTGGCCGCGCAGCAGCTCCGCCACGGCGGCCAGGCCGAGCCTCGGCCCCCCGCCGCCTGCCGCGGAGCCGGAGAGAGACCTGCTCGCTGGGGCCACGCCGGGAGCGCAGCGGGGCCGCGGCGCCCAGAGGCGGCCCCAGGCCGCGAGGAAGCACCGCGCCAGGCAGCGCCATCGAGCCGCCCTCAGCGCCGCCGCCCGCCGCTCCATGGCGGCCGTTAACGGCGGCCATTAACGGCTCTACCGCAATGCCGCGAGTAGGCGCGCGCGTCGGCGGCCGCCTCCCCCTTTCCCCGCCTTCGCTCGCTGTCCGCGGGGCCCCCAAGCGGTGCCTTACGGTACCCACAGTGCCCCGCGCGCGGCGCCGGCAGTGAGTGTGCATTTCCGGCGAGCGCGGGGTCACCGCCGTCGGTAGCGCCGCCGTTGCCGCCGCCATCATCATGAAGGACGTGCCGGGCTTCCTGCAGCAGAGCCAGAGCTCGGGGCCGGGCCAGGCGGCCGTGTGGCACCGCCTGGAGGAGCTCTACAACAAGAAGTGAGCGGGCGGGCAGGGCCTCTCTCTCCTAATGCCCTTGAGAATTTGGGAAGGGACGGGGGGCCCCCCCATTTCCCCCCATTTCCCCCCTAAAACTTGTTCACAGCAGCTGCAGAGAGGCAAAGTGCTTCAAGACGGGTTTGTCTGCTGTGTGTAATGCAGGAGGGAGCGTTGGATGCGAGAGGTGGTGTGAGGTGGGAAGGCTTCGGTTGGCTCTTGTTGCTATTGCTGTTGTTATTGTTCAAGGCTCTGGCACCAGCTGACGCTGCAAGTCCTGGACTTTGTGCAGGACCCCTGCTTCGCCCAAGGGGATGGACTCATCAAGGTGAGGTGCTTGCTTATGCCAGGGCAGTCCGCTTCCCCCTTCCCATAGCAGTGCTGAGCAATGGTATTTCTGTAGTGAGGGGAAATAAGCAGCTTCTGTCTTGTTTTGTTTTGTTTTTGGACTATTAAAGCAAGTGCATTAACTTTCTGTTCGCAGGTTACTGCTAGCTGGGTGTCTTCCTCTCCTTTGTGGCTTAGATTCAAATTCATTTTCCCTAATTTCTTCCACGATAACAAGCCTTGAGTTTCTAGATAGCTTTTTTTGTGAGGGGAGGAGCGATGCCTGTAAAGGGAAATTGGAAAAGTTGAAGCTTGAGCTAATTGCACAGTGAGGAGTGAAGATGTGCACTGGGGTAGTCCGGAGCCAGAAGGCATTATATTGTAGCACCTGGTAGTGTGTGCGTTTGTGCAGTTGTTTTGTACAGCTGGGAGGATATTGTACAGCCTGAAATCTGTAAAATGAGCTGTTTTCAAACAAGCAAACAAAGCAATTGGGAAAGCCTATAAAAGTATACCAAATCAAGGGGACGACAAGTTGGATGCCAACTGCTTTGTTCGGACAATGAGCTGAAATGAAACATAAACACGGTCACTGAAAGTACCTTCTTGCCCTGAATATGAATATTCTTTTGCTTACAGCTTTACGAGAACTTCATCAGTGAGTTTGAACACAGGTGAGTCTATTTGCCCCAAAATTCAGGGATAACCAACTGTTACTTGCAGCTAAGAGTGTTGTGACACCGGGTTTGTTTTTGTTCTAGGGTGAACCCCTTGTCCCTGGTAGAGATCATTCTTCATGTAGTTAGACAAATGACAGGTAAGTGACATTGCCTGCCACTGATGGTCTTTTTTAGGAACTGATGGTTGTGAAACGTTGGTAGTTAATAGTAATAGCTAAGTCTTTGGTCTTCAACTAAAACTAGTGGCACCCTGGGGTATTGAAAAGTGCCAGTTTCGTTGCTTCATGGAATTTATTTCTAGGTTGAGATTCAGTTCTGCTGGAAGTCCTAATATGCCTTCTTTTTTGCTCTGCTTTAGATCCCAATGTGGCTCTTTCTTTTCTGGAAAAGACTCGGGAAAAGGTATTTGTGAAGCTGCTCTTTCCTCTGTTAGTCTCTGTACAGAATTTGTTTTGTGTATGAGCATGTTTGGTATAGGTGAAGAGGCAAGTATGTATATATTGGAATCTGTGCTGGAAAGTGCTTTCTGCTTTCCTCAGGGACCAATCCTGGAATTTAATGCAGGAATGTGTTAATAAGCGAAATATAACTAAACTAACACAATTTGGATTTTGAAAGCCTGCCTAACTAGAACGATGAGATATCCAAAGTGTGTGTGTTTATTTAACTGCAGGTAAAAAGCAGCGATGAAGCAGTCATTTTGTGTAAAACAGCCATCGGGGCTCTCAAGCTGAACATTGGAGACCTGCAGGTCACAAAGGTGAGGCAATCGCTTGAGCTGCATGAACATTAACGTTCGGATAGTTTGGAGCACTGTGACTTATTTCAGCAGTTACTTTAAGCATGGATGTTCCTGTGTCTACAATTCCATTCTGAAATAGAAGAAAAATGAATGCAACCCAAACCCCAGAACTTGGTATTCCTTTTTCTTCTAGTTTAGAGGGTGCCTTGAATTCAGCAGCATATGTGTTGCTTGCTGATGAGCTGCTCAAGATGACTGAATTCCAGTACCTCGTTTCTGGTGCTGAACATGTTGTTCCTCTCTCTCTCAGAGTTTTTTAGAACTGTTTCGGGAAGCTGAGGGCTTTTTTTCTTCTTCCATGCAGTTCTGCTTTGCATCTTTCGGTACAAGTGTGAACAGTGTCGTTGGTTTTTCTTCAGTCAAACACCTTTGTAAAGAGGGAGTGCCAGTGCTTCATTTTGAATCTGGCCATAGTGGTTTTGGCTGCAGTTTCATCTCCTTCATCACTGAATGGGTGCAACTGCTGAACCAAATGAGAATATTGTAACCCTTTCTGTGGGGAATCAGAAGGCCCTGAGGAATGGATGTGTATTTTGTGCTTTTAGCCATAAACTTGTTTCTCACTGTGATTTAGGAGACCATTGAGGAAGTTGAGGAGATGCTGAACAATCTTCCTGGGGTGACTTCAGTTCACAGCCGTTTCTATGACCTCTCCAGCAAGTACTACCAGACAATTGGGAACCATGCCTCTTACTACAAGGATGCTCTGCGCTTCCTGGGCTGCATTGATGTTAAAGATCTGCCAGGTAACTCTTTCTTTGCTGCCGAACATAGTCCCAGTTTTCATTTTTCATTCCATCACTTCAGTCTAAAAGCACCGACAGAATATTATTTTTTTTCTCAATGTTATTTTGAGTCTGCTGTAGCTGGACCAGGATCTAGCTACAGAAACCCCCGAGGGGAATAAATGAGCAGGATTCTGCTCCTAATTCTACTCTGTGATGGGAGGCACCTGTCCTTGCCAGGTGGGACAGGTTATTCTCCTCCTACCAGCCTGTTCTGTCTAGTTTCAAGAAGTTGCCTTTTTGTGTTATGCTATGGTCCCTGCAGGTTTTGAATTTCAGGCTTGGGAGCGAGGGCTGAGAAGGGTTGGGGATGATTTAATAGAAGCACAGGAAGGAGGACAAAAAAGGAGCTGATGTAGGCTGCTGTTTCATCCAAACTTTTCTTTCTCTCTAGTATCAGAGCAGCAGGAGAGAGCCTTCACCCTTGGACTCGCCGGGCTTCTGGGAGAAGGTGTTTATAACTTTGGGGAGCTGGTAAGTTAACTCTGGTTTGCTGCAGCTGTTGGGCATCACAAATTGATTTTTAGCCTATTAACCCTTGTCCTGCTTGGATTCTTGCAGCTCATGCACCCTGTTCTGGAGTCCTTGAGAAACACCGATCGGCAGTGGCTGATTGATACCCTTTATGCCTTCAATAGTGGAAATGTAGAGACATTTCAGGCCCTAAAGTCAGCATGGGGTCAGCAAGTGAGTGAATAACTTGTTCATGTTGTTCAAGTAAGACGTAGGCATAGTATTTACAGACGCCGTTTAGGAGTTTCTTTGGACAACTAGCTTAAATTTCCTCAACTGGGTGCATTAGTATAGCCTTAACTGTTGCGTAGTGATGCTTTTTTCTCTTGTGTCTTTAGTTTTCCTTTGTTTTTCATGCTGGAAAGAAGTGAAAAAGGGAAATCCCTTGTAACCAAGGGAGAAGCCCCAAAAGACATTATGCAGCCCTGGGCAGGAAGATTGTCTCCAATTTAATATTCACAATGTTGTAATCGCCATGAGATTAAATTGCGTTTGCTGCCAAAGGGTGCTTTTTCCTTATTTTTCCAGGAAATTCAAGGAAGCTGTGAAGTTGGATATTAGCTGTAGTGGCTGTACCAGCTATTGCTGATTCAGCAGTGGTTTATAGACTGACTTTTGTGTTAACTTGTGCCAGGCTGTAGCCTTCAATATAAGCTTGCCTACCTTACAGAGTACTGCTTATAAGTACACAGTCTTTACTGGTAGTTTTATGGAATCATTGCCCAGTAGTGGTTGGGAAAGGATGGCTTCCCTCCTTGTTAATGAGGACAGTGGGCACCACTGCATTTAACAATGGTTCATTCCTGTATAGAAAATATTGTTCTTTTATGAGGCGGGGGTGGAACAAGTAATAACGAACTTATTTTCTTCTAATTTGTCATCTCACAGCCAGATCTGGCCGCAAACGAAGCACTTTTACTGCAGAAGATTCAACTGCTATGTCTAATGGAGGTGAGCCACTAAGCTGAGAGCTGCAGGGTGTTAAATGTGGGAAATGAAAAGATGCTGCTTTAAACATCCTTCCAATGAGTCGAATTTACTGAAGTGGCAAATTCTTCTGGATGTGCTTGTTCATTTTCCGTGTTTATAGGAACTCGTGTAACTAGTTAGTACAACTGCAAATTTTGTCTCTAGGTGGTGCTAAATGTCAAGTACTGCTATGGGGGGGGGAATTAGAAAAAGCTCTGTGCTACCTGCTCGCAGTTTCAAGGATGTGCAAGCAGGGTAGGGAGGTGGGAGCAAGTGGTGTTTCTGAAGACAGCATCTGAAATAATAGCTCTTCAATATGATGAATTATAATAAAGATTCCTAAAACACAGTAAGTTGAAAACTTAGTCTCTTAAAGACAAAAATCTTTTCCCTGTGAGGTAACTCTACATGTTTAGAACAGTTTCTTTCTTGTCACTTGAAGCCTCTGTGATTCTGGATCTTTTTTTGAAAATGTCGATGAGCTGAATTATCTGAAGCATAATGCATGCTCTTATATATACATGTACATATATATTCCTCCCAGTTCTAGCATTTTACTTTTAACTACTCTTTTTGCCCCTAATATGTTATGCCAGGGATTGGATAGGCACAGAGGCATTTTGACACCAACTGACCTGCTTTATTTGGAGATTAACGTGTTGCTTAGGAGCCCTGCTGTTTGTGGGGGTGTACTTTCTGCTAGGATGGGCAAGGGCATTTTTTGTTCAAGTATTGTGATATTAAAACGAGGAATGTACTTGCTACTGTAGTGTGAGAGCTCAGCAAGGGCGGCAGCAGGGAAGCTGTGTGGGCTGCAGGGAAAAAAAAGAAAAAAGAACTGTGGAAGTTTATCTTTGTTTTGCTTTTTGTTTGCTTGAATTTAGATGACTTTCACCCGACCAGCCAATCATAGACAGCTCACTTTTGAGGAGATTGCAAAGAGTGCCAAAGTCACTGTGAACGAGGTGAGTTGAGTCATAGCTCGTGATAAATCTCTACATTCTGAAGCTCTAAGAGTTTCCAAATAACCTTTATTGTATTTCATGCAAGTCTTGTAGCCCATCTAGGTCTCTCTTTATGGTAGCTCTTCTCTCCAGCATGTCTTCCCTCCACCCCAGCTTTGTGTCACCTGCAAACTTGATGAGGATGCAGTCAGTCCTGTTATCCAGGTTGTTTGTAAAGTTACCTATTAACTAGGTAGTACTGGAATGCCAAATAACTCCAGAAAAGCTGCATTTGTGACCAGCTGCATGTACCGCTTTGAGCTGCTAACTGCCATGCTGACTGAGCTCAGCAGTTCAGCAAGTTTTCTAGCTGTCTTTTTGCAGGTGTTCAATCTGTGTCTTACCAGCTTGTCAGCAGGCTGTTATGGGAGGTCTCGTTGATTGTCTTGTTAAAACTCTCACGTGACAGTTGCAGCTTTCTCCTTGTCCACTGAGGAAGTTAGTTCATCTTTAGAAGGCAATTGGATTGTTCAAGCCCAATTTACCCCTAGTAAATCCCTGTTTTTCCAGTCACCTTATCCTTCATGGCATTTCAGATGTCCTAAAGAAATCTGCAGTCCGGTATATTTTGATGTCAAGTCTCAAGGCAGTGTAATAACCTGTAAGAGATAGACTGCAGCTCTTAGTAACCACTATTCTGCGTGCTGAGTCCACTTAAAGGTCTCAGGTCGGGGGGAAGTGGGTGATTCTCTGTTCTGTTCTTGTTTCTAGGTGGAACTGCTGGTGATGAAGGCGCTCTCGGTGGGATTGGTAAAAGGCAGTATTGACGAAGTGGATAAGAGGGTGCACATGACATGGGTGCAACCACGTGTGTTGGATTTACAACAGGTAATGATCAACTTCAGTGCTAAGTCAGTAGTAACTTGAGAGTGTTGTTCTGTTTTTGTTTTTGTGTTTGAGATGACCTGGAAATTGCAGTAAGAACTGTTAAGGATCGCTGCCTGTGAATTTGTTTCCTTATACTTCTCAATTCCCAGAGTCCTGTGAATTTGTTTCCTTATACTTCTCAATTCCCAGAGTTTCTTTGGGAAGCGTTGCCAGTTCTTCCACTGTTTTCCTTGGCTCTTACCCTGGCTATATAGTGTGCTTTGTATCTTTAACCATGCTAAGTAGTAAGAAATCACAAATGTGTCAGCAGGTAGGATAGGATTTTGGAGATGCTTATCCAAGAGCCATACAAACCACGAGGAAATATGAATACTTGCTACAAATGCTGTTTCTTTACAGAGGGATGTGGGCGCTTGGCCGTTACCTCAAAATTTAAAGAATGAAACACCCTTTAGTTTCTGATTAGTAGGTGGCAAGGAAGAAAAGTTCAGAGTGATGGAGATGAAAGGTGCTGAGCTTCTCAAGTTCATCTTTGTGACGCACCTGTGTTAGGAGACTGAATAGGAGGGTGCCCTTAGCTTTTAAAAACTGCTAGTCCATGTACTGCTAACTACAAATAAATCCCTTTGCGCATTTCAGTCTAATCAAACCATCATAGTGCTGATGCTAAAAGATGCCAAGCGTCTTCTCGAGATGCACGGGGTTTTGAGAAGCTGTTCTGGATCTCAAGCCCTTGTACTTACAGGGGAATTTGTGTGTCTTTAGTAGTTGTATCACTGACGTCATTGTGTGTCTGTCTTCCAGATCAAAGGGATGAAAGACCGCCTGGAGTTCTGGTGCACAGATGTGAGGAGCATGGAGATGTTGGTAGAGCACCAAGCCCATGACATCCTAACATAGAGGACCTTGCACTGCCCTGAGAGAGTAATTTTTTACTGCTACTGATGCTAGCAGCCCTCAGACCACTGACTCTGTTCTGAATTACATTGAAGGGGGGTGGGTGGGCAGAGGAGAGAGCAGCTTTTTTTGACGCTTATCCGGAGGACTAAGTAAGTGGCCTTTTGCTGTGTAACCCTTTGGTGCTTGGAGTCAAGATTTCCCTACGCCCTGACACTAGTGGCACTGGCCATGCGAGCTCCTGTCCTGTCCTTCCTCATCCAAGGAGGGCAGAGGCTCCACGGAGGCTGATTTATCAATCTTGCTCTCGAGCTCTTTTGGGAGGGTGTAACACCAGTTACGTGTTGCAGAAGCAGAGGCTGCTTTTGCAGGAGGATATGGTGCTGGTTACATGCTACAGAAATGGTTCTTCTCCAGGTAATGGGGTGGCAGAAGCTCCTCTATAAATATACATATATATATATATGTTCTAGAGAGGTGCCTGAGCATTGTATGAGGTATTACTTGGTAGTATTGGCCTTAGGAGGGCATGACCTTCCCCGGTAGCCTCTCCCTCCCTGCGCCAAAGGCAGCATTACCCAAGTCATATTCCTCCTGTTGGCCCTCTTTCTCCACAGCCCCTCCTCATCTGCAGCAGAGGGAGTGTTTACTCCATCAAAGGGTTGGGTTTTTTGTTTTGTTTTGTTTTCTCCAGGATTACAGTTTAGTGAATTTGTTTTTATATACTTTTTTGGGGGGATAGCCGTGTTTTATGAACACTTTATGCTAAAGTGAGGTGCAGCAGTATTGCTGGAATAAACTTCTCTGCCTTCCCTTTTCTGTAGTTCTGGTGGTGCTTTCGTTCTAATGGGCAGCTGAGGGTCTGATTGATCTTTTTCTTTTAAAAAAGAAAAAAAAAAAAAAGACTTCCTGTTATTTCTCATGTTACAACTTTCTACCCAAGAACAGAGCAGGTTAAAACAGTCTGTTAAAAAACAGCAGGCTAGCGTGTCACTTACTTGTCCCAGTATCTTGGTATGTAATTATTGCCAAGTTTGTGGGATTTTTTTTTTTTTTGAGGGAAGCTGTACTCCTGGTGCCCTTTCTCAAGAACTGGTAAACAAAAATGCCCAATTCGATACCAAGATAACAAGTTTTTGTTCTGCTTTTGTCCATTAACAATTGCCGCTTTAAAAGCTCTCCTGTAATGAAGTGGTTTTGCTGTACTGCTGCATGATAACCATGACAAGATGGTAGTAACAGCAAACCACATCAAGTAACTTGAAACTGAGTAGGGTAATACTCATGACCTGGGTATCTTAGGATGTAATTGGACTTTTTAAGTGCTGGTACCAGTATATTGATGTACAGTTCTCAGTTTACAGTACAAGTTGGATTAGAATGCTGTCTGGAATGTGAAGGCGCCTTGGGCGAGGAAGATTTAAGCTTTTGAAAGCAAAAAATTAAATAAAAATGGAGTGGGTGGGTTTTTTTGTCAGGAAGGGGGATCACGCAAACCCGCTTCTTTTTTAGTATTGTCTTCAGGGGTAAAGGAAGGGCTAACGGTGAAATGAAACTAACACATCGTAGGACTGTTACTGCTGTAAAACCTACCGAAATAGCTGTCAAAGTACTCCTGGGGACAGGTGTGATCACTCTCTTTCAGTGTACGGAGTGCCAGCTGGCATGGAAATTTTTGAGCAGCTCCTTGAAGGTCTTGAGACTAAGTGAACTAGGTGACTTCAGAGGCTGTTCCAAGACCCCTGCAAGTGCCGCCTGCTGCCTTCTGTGTGCGAGCAAGTGCTGCCTTTCAGCTTCCCTAAACCAGCTCCTTGGCCTTGCAAGAACGAGAGAAGTCACCTTGACAGGAGACCGCTTTAAACATCACTTAATTTCCAAGCACTTTCCTTTCAGGGATTTAACTCTGTTCCCTTTTGTGCTAGTGCTGCGGGTGGTTCCTGGACCCCAAGATTCACAATGTGTGCACAAGGTAAGTGAAAACTCAAGAAATCTGGGATCTGCTGCAGCCCTTTTTGCCCATGGGCGCAGTGTCCTGCCTGGCTGAACAGGATCGTCAATTCTTTTATCAACAAGCAAAGTCTAAGCAAAACCAACGGGCCATTATGTTTAACAGTATTTTAATGAACAACCAAGGGGTTTTTCAACAGGGGAATGATTTGTTTTGTCATCTTCACTCAGAACTTCAGCTCCCAACAGGTTCGTGGGTTCTCCGTGCCATCCCTTACTCCGGTCTGCTCTTGTAGTGCTCCAGGTTTGCCAGGACCCAGGCAGAGGGGATGAGGAAGGTGGCAAACATCACGGAAAGCGCGATCGCTTGCTCCTGCCGCCAAGGAAAGAGGCACAAGGAAGGGCGGGATGGCTGCGTGCGAAATAACCCGGGCCCAGTGCCGCCTCCTGCTCTCCATTCCGGTGTCAAAGGAGAGCGGGAGGGCGGTTCGGCCGCTGCCCATCGACCGGGCTGCCCTTCGCGTTTCTTCCATTGCTTCTATTTCTGAGCCCGGCTGCTGCTTGCGCCGGGGCCTCCCCTTGGCGCGGCCGCCCTGCGCCTTGTCCCGTTTCCAAAAGCGGGCAGCGCCTGACTTTGGGATGACTTTGGGGGGCCAGGAGCCGCCACGGGGACGGCA
>VZSV01000266.1:643641-658118 GCA_013398735.1 Nothocercus julius | reverse complement strand
GGAGTTTTCGCGCTCCCGCTGTCGCCTCGTGCCCAACTTGGGCCGCAGCAGAGAGAGCGGGGACCTCCTGCCTCGCTCCGGCGCGGAAGGCCGAGGAAACGCGGATTTCTTAACGCCAGCGGCACCGAGTCGCACGCGGGGTCTCGGTCACGTCCGTTGCCCATAGCAGGGTGTTGCTTTTTCTTTTATTTTTCTTTTATTTTTCTTTTCCGGTGGCTTCAGCGGAGCGGGAAGCCGCCGCCTTGGTGCTGCCCCTCCAACGTGTTCGGGAGGCGACGCCGGAGGGGGCTGAGCACGGAAGGATGGTGGAAGCTAACGAGTGAAAAAGCAGCGTTTGCCCCGAGCCTGAGCTGTGCTTGGGGCAAAGAGGGGCCTTTGCGCCTTTATTTTTCCCCTCTTTTTCCTGCTCGCGTACCAAACAAGCCCGGGACAGGAGGCAGCAGGAGCAAAGACGTCCTGCCCGCTCCGAAAAGGTCTGCGGGGAAACCGACAGCCCTAGGGTTGGCCCTGGTCCCCTCCGGCGCCGCTCGGCCACGGGTCCCCCCCGGGCAAGGACGTCGCAGCGCCACGAGAGCCACAACGTCCCCCTTGCTCAGGTGCTGCCGCGGAGGCAGCGGCTCCGTCAGAGCTGCTCCGGCCTGCACGGGGGCCGGGATTCGCAGGGAGCAAAGCTGCCGTGCAACAAGGAACGCGCCTGGGGGGCCCGAGGGCTCCGCAAGGGAGCCCCTTGCTGCCCACCTCGAGGGCAGGACCCACGGCTCCCTCCCTCGGCTGCTCGGGACGCCCCGGGCAGCTTTCGGAGGGCCGACGCTCGGAGACGGGTGGTCTCCTCTCGGCGCCTCCTCCCTCGGAGGAGCGGCCCTGGGGGAGCAGCAGCCCCGGGCTCGCTGTCCTTGGGGGGGCCTCGGTTCTCCCCGTTCCCTGCGCGCCGGGCAGCGAGCGCGGCCAGCGGGATCGCAGCCGGGCAAGCGGCCGCCTTGCGGGATTTATTGATTTATTTTTAACCAAGGGGGGAAAAAAAAAAAAAAGCGATTTCCTTCCTCCTGCCTCCGCTGGGCAACTTCCGTCCTGCTCTGCCTCCGGCCCCTCCGGCAGCAGCCTCTGCCTGCGCCGCTCGGAGCCCACGCGCAGCCGCCAGGCAAGAGGCGGCTTCCCGACTGTTTGTTTTTCCCACCCCTCTTTCCTTCCCGAGTGCCGGGAGGGAGTTTTTCCCACGGCGGGCACTGCTGGGCAGCCCGGCTGCGCCCTGGGGAGGCTTGGAGAGCCACTCGGCTCAGCTAGCAGAGGTCTCAAGGGAGGAAGGGGAAAAGGGAGCTGCAAAGGAGGCAGCGACCCTCGGTACAGGAGCCTTGTTACCCCTTGATTTCCAGCGTGCCCACGCTAGGCCTTGCACTGACCTCGTCCCCATCAGGAGCTGGTGATTGCCGTGTTCAGCCCCGGTCGCTGACTCTGTTTTGCAGGTCAGACTGGAAAAAATGACAGATGGCAAAGAGGACCCGGCTGTGTTCACCTCCACTTCTCTGCCTTCAGACCCACGGCTTCTAGCTACAGTGACCAACGCTTACCTGGGCACCCGCGTCTATCGGGACATCCTGCACGTCAACGGGGTGTACAACGGGGCTGGGGGAGACGCGCACCGCGCCGACATCCCCAGCCCCGTCAACGTGAGAATGACCAAGCCCAGTGCGGACACGCTGACCGAGACCTTCACCTTGAATACGCAGACAGGTAAACGGCAGGGGCAGGAATCTGCCTGTGTGCGACCTCCTTTTATGTTTGTATCCTGTTCACCTCTCTCTTCCTGCAACTGTCAGCGACCCCCTTTTAGAAATTAAAAGTTTCCTTGCTTGTGTTACCTCTTCCATGGGGACGTCTTGGTTCTCCCCAGCCTCCGTTCGTCCATGTGCATGGAGGCAGCTCCATCCCGGACATGGCATTTCCGTGACCTGGCTTTAGGTGCTGGAGTCTGCGTGCAGACTAGCTCTCTGGTCTTATAGTTAAAGGAGATGCAGGCAATAAATTCAGATGTATAGAGAAAGTTATTCGCCTTGTCTTAAAGGAGATGTCAATATCAGGTCGCCTGGTGGCTCGTGTTGTCCCCACCAGGAACCTTCAGCCACGTGCTCGAGTCAGCAGATTATACAGCCACCCATCAGATCTACGCTCACCGCTCCCTTGTCCATCTGATGGCCTTCAGCATCACCATCCAGCGAGCGGCTCACGCCAGGCAACCCATCGAGCTGCAGCTCCAGGTTCCTTTGGTGCTCAAGAGCCGGGACCTAGACCTGTGTGAAGGACCAGACTTCCAGGGAGCACAGTGAGTCCGCGTCACGGCGGGGACGTTGCCTGCGCTATATCCTTCGTAGCCTGTAGATTTCTGCTCAGACAGAATATCAGCTGCAAAAGCAAGGGTAGAACTAGACCGATAACGTGGAGCCAAAGGAGCTTCCACCCCACATGGGAGCAGGAGCCAGTTATTGAGCTGCCGTGGGGCCATTCCCCTCTATACGAGTGGATTTGAGCTACCTGATGTGCAGCGAACGCCATCCGCCCTGCTGCCCCTTTGCTCACTGTCTCTTGTAGCTACCTCTATGGGAAGACGCTGGTTCCCGAGGTGGAGGGGGGTCCGCAGCCCACGGTGCACATGCTGTGGACCCCGGTGCCGCGAGCCGTGACCTTGCGCGCGGAGGAGCGCGAGAGGACCTGGCAGTTCCTGACCGCCGTGGCCGAGAGCGAGGAGGAGGCGAAGAGGAGCTACAGCGAGGGGCTGGCCCGCGCCGCCCGCGGCCGCCTCCACTCCTGCCACGCGG
The DNA here is from genome assembly GCA_013398735.1 of Nothocercus julius. Lineage (NCBI taxonomy): Eukaryota > Metazoa > Chordata > Aves > Tinamiformes > Tinamidae > Nothocercus > Nothocercus julius. The sequence continues at coordinate 655,308 of VZSV01000266.1, read as the reverse complement.
AGGCCTGGGCAGCGCTCTGGCGCGGGTGCCGCGTGGAGCTGGACGGCCCCCTGCCCCTGCGAGGGGCCCTCCGCGGGTGCCTCTACTACCTGCTGAGCGCCATCCCGCCCCTCGGGGAGCCCGGCTTCCTCTTCCACGGCATCAGTCCCGGGGGCTTGTCCAACGGCAGCCAGGGTGAGGACTACTGGGGACATGTCTTCTGGGACCAGGTGGGTCGGGGCTCGTGTTACCTGCTAACGTGCCGCTTTTCTGCATCGTCTGAGACGGAGACACCCAGCACGAGGCTGCGGGAGCCCTCGCCCTGACGGGCACAGAGGGCATCTTGTCCCCAGTCTCCTGCTCTGTTGGTAGCAGCTGCCAAGGCCCACGCTGTGTTCTCCTGTCAAGTCTCCAGTGGTCTCAGTCTCCTCCAAGAGGAGCCTTTTCACCTGCGCTGGCTGTAGCGGCCGGCTGAGGGATCTCTCCAAGCTAATGTCTGGGGCTAAGGCACTTGTGGCCACTCGCCCAGGGGAGGCCGGTGCACAGGGATCCGCGGTGACGAGCTTGGAGCAAGGCCACAGACTTGCAGCTGTTGAGCATTAGTGAGATGAACCTGCCCGCCCAGCTTTGGCTCTACCGCAGGCAGAAACAAGGTGCAGGTGTGCCGAATTAACCCGTTAATGAATGAAAGGATTTCACTGCCGGGTTATGCTGTGGTGGCTCCTTCCTCCTGTGCACACTCTAGTCTGGTGGACAAGTCTTTTCAGTTCTTGGTTGCTTCTCCCTGGTCTTGACTCTCCCCTCTCTAGCATGAGCCTTTGGAGGACTCCTGCCTCCCCTCTCCTGTGTAGTGGGGATTCCTGCTGTGATTATTTTGGCAAAATACCCCAGGAAGGACTCGTGGCAGATGGGGGGTGCCTGGCCATGTCTGTGGGAGCAGAAACATTCCCTCGTGGATACATTCCTTTTAATAAGCCAAGGCGACAGGACCCTTAGGCAGTGGCAGAATCACAGCGAGAGCACAACAGGGATGTGGAAGGGAGCGGCGCTTGAAGGATGGTGGGAACGTCTGGCTGCCCCAGCCGCCCCTTCCCCCATCAGCCCCTTATGAGGTGCCTCCCTTTGCCCTTCCCAGGACACCTGGATATTCCCGAGCATCCTGTTGTTCTACCCCGAAGCAGCCCGAGCCATCTTGGAGTACCGGATCCGCACGCTGGGAGGAGCTTTCCGCAACGCGCAGGAGCAGGGCTACGAGGTGGGCACGGAGCGCCCGCACGGACGCTCGGGCTGTGCCCTGCCTCCGCGGGCTTAGCCGGGGCCGCGAGGCCGGCGCTGCCGGCGGGCGAGCTCAGCTGCCCCGCCGGTGTTTCCTCCTGCCAGGGTGCCAAGTTTCCTTGGGAGAGCGCAGCCACTGGCCGGGAAGTCTGCCCGGAGGAGATTTACGGAGCTCAAGAAATTCACGTCACCGGGGATGTGCTCATGGCCTTTGAGCAGTATTATCGCACCACGCAGGTAAAGGGAGCGGGTGACGCGTGGCTGGCGCGGGCAGGGGGCCAGCCCCGTGGCAAGGCCTGCAGGGCACCTGGGGATTGACGCTGTCCCTTCCCAGAGGAGCTCTGCTGTTGTCTGCTCCACTCGGACTTGCCACTAATGCCACAGGTCTCCTTCTTCAGCCTTGGCTCTTCTGTCCTTGCTCCTCATGGATGGCTCTGCACTCTGTTGCCTCAATCCAGGCCAGTTTTTCTGTCTTCTCCTCCTCCTATGCCTCTTTCATTAGCGCTCTAGTCATCTCACTGAATTTGGGCCTCGTAGAGTCTGCTTCTCACGTTCCCCTGTCTCCGTTTTCCTCTGGTGTGGGTCTTCCCAGGACCAGAAGCTGTTCAGGGAGGACGGAGGCTGGGCCCTCGTCAGTGCCGTGGCGCAGTACTGGTGCAGCAGGATGGTGTGGAGTGAGGAGGAGCAGTGCTACCACATCAAAGGTACCTCTGCAGCTGCCAGCCCCGAGGATGGGGAAAGACCCTGCGAGCAGGAGCTCGGAGCCCCTCCATCCACACCCGAGTATGTGGGCGCCTGAGGCTCCTGCCCTTCGGAATATCTCATGGAACATATTAATGGCCATGTAAACACAGGGCATGGATGCCAAGATCTTTTTGTTTTCCCTCAGCAAGTTCAGTGCGTCCCAAGCTCACCCAAAGTGTCTTTTCCCTCCCTTGGTCACAGCGCTGAATTCTGCCAGCCCAGGAGTTTCTGTGGCAGTTCGTATCTCCCCAGTGCCGCAGCAGCAGTTGTTCCTCTCTCAGCCCCTTGGCTCTCAAGGGACAACTCCAAATGCCTCGTCCTTTGGCAGCACAAGCTGACGCAACAAGAACAGATGCCATTTCAGGTCTGCTGTTGTGACTGGTGGCATTTAGGGAAAATACAGGGCATTGTCTTCCTGAGGCTTTAGAGGCAAAGGACTGCGCAGCACTGAGACCATATATACATATATATATATATGTGTGTGTGTGTGTGTGTATTATGCTGTTTAAGTACCACTGACTACCGGTAGGTGCTGTTTGCGTTTCCCACTGAACGAGGGCTTTGAGGAAAGCTAGAAGTGAAGCAGAGGTGTGTGAGGGAGAAGGGTCTGGAGTAGCAGGCTAGGTAAGAGCCCAGGGCTCTGTGCACAGCTGGGGTGATCAGAGCGAAAAATGTCCCTGAAGCAGCCCTTGTCCCCCAGTGTTGCCTCAAGCAGCTCTTGGTCTGTAGATCCTTTGCAGAGAGCCCATTTTCCCCCAAAGAATCGTGTATTTAAATGGCTGTTTTCACTTTTCTCCTGGGAAATGGGCATGCCTCTTCCTGGGGATAAGCTGTACACGCTGAGCAAAGAAAAGAGCTGAGCTTGCGGGTAGGGAAAAACGTCCAGCTAGCAACTTGCAGATCACCTCGCCCGCGGGTCTCCACCCTGAAGTGACGGAGGTGCCCGCGGGCTGAGAAGGTGCCTGCTGCCCCGACTATGTCAAATAAGGCTTTAAGCCAGCGTGGTTCTCCTTCACAACCACCGCCACACGCTCCTCTGTGCGCGGAGGTCACTGCGGCGTCCCAGCAGATGCGCAGAGGCGGCGCCGGGTGACGCGCGCGGACATGCATTGCTGCAATGGAAGGGGTTCCTCTCCCTGTGCCCGTTGCGCGAGGAGGGGCACGAAGGTGCCGAACCTTGGGCGTGCTGCAGAGTGAAGTGTCCCCTGCCTCTTCCTTCAGGTGTCATGCCCCCCGATGAGTATCACTACCGGGTTGATAACTCTGTGTACACCAACGCCGTGGCCCGGAGGAGGTAACGCGCATGCTTTATCGATGCTCTGGACCGCCTCTCTTTTCTGCCTAGCAATCTGACAAGGCTCCAACGTGCAATGCGCCTTTTCTTTCTTTATGTGACTCTCTTTCGAGCTGATCTCCTCTAGCTTCCTCTACAGTCAGTGGAGAAGCTGGTCCTTCGTGGTGATTCATCTGCCCTCTTCCATTTCTCTGCTTTCCTGAGAGGAGTTTCACTACTGAGAGCAGAAATGCAAGAGCATTTCTCTCACTGTGTTGGGTGCAAAATCTATACAATTAGCCAGGTGCAGACATCTAAAGTTATAGGCACTGTGTCCCATCCCCAGTGATGACAACAGTTTGTCCAAGCTTCAGGCTTTGTCCCAGGTTCTTTTGAAGTAGCTGTTTCTTTGCAAGGAACACAACTCAGTTCTTTCTGTGTATTCCCTTCCTTATTTTTCACCCTTGGAGGTGTCACAGGCACCCACAGCTGGTACGAATGGTTGTTACTTGGTTCTTCTCAGCTTGTATTTTGCAGCAGATGTTGCGCGGGACCTCTCGCTCCCCGTGCCAGAGGAGTGGCTGGAGCACGCCGAGAAGGTGAAGGTGCCGTTTGATGCAGAGAAGAAATACCATCCTGAATACGACGGTTACAGCCCAGGTGAGAGCAGAGGCAACCCAAGAGCTTTGGGATGCTCCCTGCTCTCGCTGAAGCCCGTCATAAGTGGGGATTCTGGCTAGTCCAAAGGTGGGAACGATGGAGAAATGGTTAGCCCGGGGAGGGAATTGCAGTGTTGCTGCCTGAGCACACAGGTGGTGTGAAATCACTTAAATTGCCTGCCCTGTCCAAAGAACTTGTTTTGGAAGTGGTTTCTGCTGCTTGGTGGATGGTTTCTCATTACTGGGCTCATCAAATTAGGAAAATTAGGTACAAAGAGTGAAAAAAGAGGCCTGTAGTACTTGGGGTATTGGCCTGCAGGTGAAACGGTTGTGACGAACCCATTTCTGATCATTAAGGTGACTTTTTGAAGGCCAATTTCTGCCCTTTCCGTAAAACACTGGCCCTCTGAAAAGTGAAGGGGCTAGTTGAAGCAGAAATGCATGTTCTGGCAACTCGGACCCTGCTGCCCAGGCCCTCTTTGCAGTTCTGTTACCTTCCCCCTGTTCACGCGGCATCATGTTTTCTTAAGTTTGTGAGTCAGATTTGTTAAGATTAAGCCAGATTTGTTCCCCTTATCAGTAAATGGACAATCAATCTGCCAGTTACCTCCAGCTGGCATCTATGGTCTGACTGATGTTGGCTCCTTTTGCCAGGTGAGCCTGTGAAACAAGCGGATGTCGTCTTGCTTGGATTCCCTCTGATGCACCCCATGAGTGCTGAAGTCCGGAGAAACGACCTGGAGATTTATGAGCCTGTCACTGTGCTGAATGGGCCAGCCATGACCTGGGTAAGGCAAGGGGCAAAGCCTGGGCTGGGATTCACCGGCAAGGCGGGAGTTTCCATCTGAGCTGCGTCTTGAGGGGGGCAGCAGCAGGTGAAAGGACAATTTTCTGCCCTGCAGAGCATGTTTGCTGTGGGCTGGCTGGAGCTAAAGGAAGTGCAGAGAGCACAGAGTCAACTGAACAAGTGTTTCAGCAACATCACGGAGCCCTTCAAGGTTAGCTGTGTGCAGTGTGGTTGCTGCTCTGCTGTCACAAATGCTCTTTGCCTCTCAGTGTGATGGGACTTGTAGCTCCAGAGGTCCTTTCCAACCTCAACTGTTCTGTGGCCTATTTGGAAACAGGATGGAAAGAAACATCTTTTGGAGTGGAGCCTATGACGACTGCGCTTGTGGTCTCTAGGTCCTTGCCATATCAAGCTCAGAGGCTCCAGGCTGTGTCTCCTCTCTGCGTGCTTCCAACGAGCTGTGAGGAGACACCTCCTTCCCCCCAGGGAATGCAAAGCCAAGGGGTCAATACCATGCCAGCCTCAGGCCTCCTTTGGCCTCCCAGGGGTGGGAAGGTGAGCGAAGTTGGGGCTTGGAGACGTATCAGAGCCTAGCACTGTGTGCTGAGGTGGGCAGCCCAGTATGATCTTTGCAACACCCTAAGTATGTGACAGTAATGACATTAACCATACCCAAACCCACATAACTGTATGAAGAGCTCCAGTACAACTGCTGAGTCGTTTCTTTTTCTTCCTGGAGCAGATCTGGGTGGAAAACTCTGATGGATCAGGAGCTGTGAACTTCCTGACAGGGATGGGTGGATTCTTGCAAGCCGTCCTCTTTGGCTACACAGGGTTCAGGTGAGACCTGTGCTGGTGTCTTGTTTCCTTTCCAAGCAACTGAAAGTCTCTGGAAACCACATCATTCAATGGGAGCAATATGCTGTTACTGCTGAAACAGAAAGGAGCTTGGAGCATGTAGCAGCTTCCAGGACATGCCCTTCAGAAATTCCCCACGGGTGAGGGATGGACAGGAGTGGTAACGGTCCTGAGGAAATCGTGGCTGCTGGAGCAACTGTTGGCTAGTGAAGAACAGAGCAGAGTTTGCAGAAGCGATGAGCTTTGCTCCATTCCTCCTCCAGGCACATCAGTGTTTTAGAGCCCTTGACTTCAAAGGGAGTCAGTCAGGCCAGCACAGACCTGCTGCTTATTCAGAAAGGCCCTTAGGTTGTAATGCAATTTTGCAAGTGGCAATCCCCACCCTGTGCAGCGGCCGTCACGCGGCACCACGGTAGGCATATGCTTTCTATTTCAAAGAGTGGGAACAGCGATTCAGAACGGGGACTGAGTCATTTGGTGAGCTAGCTGCAGATTGGCAAAGGTGTCATTCTGCACTCTCAGTCCTGTGCTCTAGCACTCTCTTCCCCTAACTCAGGTGTCACATGGAAACTTAACCCCTTTTGAGGGGGAAAAAAGAGGACAGAAATCTTCAGCAAAACTGCTACTTTATAAACTGTTTTCTGGCTTCCTTTTCTTGTCTCTGCTGAGTAGAAAAGGAGTTACAAAGAGGCAGAAACTCCCTCCTACGCATGTTGCTTGTGCATGATATTGCCAGGCGATGGCGGATATCGCTGGTTTTGTGACACCACTGAGACAGGAAGAAACCTGAAGCTATCTGATCTTCACAAAGAGGCCTCCTCAAGGCAGGGTGCAGGGTGGAACATAGAGGAAGGTGTTTGCGTCAAGGTCTAGCTGGTTTATTTAAGCAGCAGCGGTGGCAGTCAGCTGCCTTCCACCACAGCAGTTGGCTCTAGTTGGTTTGCAGGAGGTCGCCTGGACGTTGATTTTAGCCTGAGACTTCCATCCAGCAAGAACTGCAGAACAAAGCCAGACTCAAAAGAGCAGATACTCCTATGGATCTTGCCTGAAGATGCTGGAAGGAGCACCTTGAAAGAACAAGCATAGCACAGTAGCTCCTTGTGGGGTCGAGAGCCCCCTGCACACTCAGGGTGTGTAGGTTTTTACGGGGACAAGCAGTGTGCTCCGTTTAGTTGTGCTAATTGCTGGTCTCTATTTGCTAACTGAGAAGACTATCCCTTGTAACAGTCGTGCCAATTAATGGTAAATGTTGTGATCTCAAAAGCTAGCGAATAAAATCAACCAACTCAAGCCTGTTGGTTGTTGCCCCTCTGGATTATTTTACTGTCTCCTTTAGTAAGATAGCGTGACAAACTGCTACCTTCACCTGCAAGAAATGCAACATAAGCAGGTGTAAAACCTCCTTTAGTGCCTTGGGAAAGATCTGCTGGATATGTTTATGTGACCCTGAAGGTCTCTGGGCTTCTGCTGGAACCTCTAGAGCATTAAAATATCTCCGAGAACACATTAAGTCGTTCATATAATTTCAGAGCTTTGTCTCGTATCCATCCAACCTAGTGGTTTCAACCCTCAAGCAAGAGGCCCTTGAGCATATTCTTAGAGTCTAATTGGGGGTGGATTGAGCTGACAAGCCTTTTGATTTGTTACAAAGCCTTCTAGCACTAACTATATGTGTTCTTACTGTGTGCGCGTGTGTGGCCAGCATTTGCTGAGGGACCCACCAGGCTCCTGGTGGAGCTGGGTGGGAGCTACCACATTCCCCTGCTGCAAACCTCAATCTCAGCTTCCGCAAACCTCAGGGATAGTGCTGAATTGGAAGCCCTTCAAACAGGCAAGAGTGGGAGCTGGTGCGGGGTTGTGAATGCGGCTTCACGGTCACAGCCCGGCTGTGTATGTGCCTGTCTAACACAGCAAGTTACTGACAGCTGAAAGGGGTGGTCTGAAGTCAGGCATGTCTCAGTTTTATTTAGTAGCACTTCCTGGCATACCTGCACTAGGACTGAGGTGAAGAAACCCCAGTATTTCCTCACCAGGGTCCTGCAGCTCTCAGAGCAGTGTTGAGTGGTAACATGCACTTGCTATTAGATTTTCTTTTGCCCAGCGCTGAGCTCGCATCCTAAAAATCCAGGCTGCAGACATCACCAGCACTCTTCTCAGCTATTCGCATCGATGGAGTTTAGTTCCATGACCATGGCCCGGGGCCTGAGCCCACTGTTGTGTCCCAAAGGATTTTGGTGACAATTCCTATGCATGGCCATCTCTGCTTCCCACTTATTTTTCCTGCTGCCTCTTCTTCTCCCTGTCCCAGAGTGGGCCATTCCTTTAGTTTTGCCAGCATAACTAGTACTGCGCTCAGGAGTGGGGAATGTAAGAAAAAAACTATATTTTTTTTTGTTTTTAAGTCCAGTCTGATGAATCCCATGGACCCTGAGCGGCTGTGTCAAAATAACTGAGCTGGAGCAGGGACAAAAATGCCTCAGGGTCTGGGTTGGTGATGCCGTAACCTGAGTGGCTCTTCACCAGATGCTTCACTGGTGTGTTCTGCATTTGCCGAGAGGTCCTTGGGATGCACCGAGGACTTTCTCGCTGAGCTATGGAAGGACTAAGAGGACTGGACTCTGGGCTACATGGGGCTGTGCTGTCTTGGGAAGTGGCTGCTTTGGCTTGTGGCCCTGATTATTCCCACCACGGACTTGCTCCTCCTTTGCAGGATTACAAAGACGAGCCTTCGCTTTGACCCCGCGTGTCCTAATGACATCAACAAATTGAAAGTCACTGGAGTCTCCTACATGGGCAACAAACTCAAGTTCACCATCACCAAAGAAAAGATGAAGATCAAAGTGACCAAGTCTCCCCTTGGCCCTCCTGCACCTCTCCTGGAGGCCGTGCTGGAGGAATCAGGGCAGCGGCTTCCTTTGTATGAAGGTACCGTGTCCCCGGGGCACGGAGCCTTCTGGCAGGGCGCGTTGGCCGGGTGGTTATCAGGCAGCGTTTCCTTCTCTCTAGCTATTTAGAAAGTCCTCACTTGGGCCAGATTCTTAAAACACTGCAAAGAGGAGCTCGGGAGAAGCCCTTCGCGCCCTTGACGTGCTTTGGCTTTCGTTGCAGGGCAGAGCGTCTCCTTCTGCACGGCAGCTGGCCGCATTCAGAGGTCGTCTGCTGAGGCGTTTTAAACCCCAGTGGATCTGGGGTTTGTGTGGCAGGTACCAGTATCCCCCGAGTGCAGAAACAAGTCAAGGAGCAGAAGCCCTTGGCAAAACGGAAGGGTCAAGGCACCCCGTGGGGTGGGTGGCGTGCAGGGTGGGTGTCGCGGTCTGTACCAAAAACCTTTTGCCCCTTGGGACTTTGTACAGCTCTTCTCCTCCCTTTGTGGCCATCAGGCACATGCCAGGCTGGTAAACACAGGCTTTGGGGAGCCGGTTTCTATTCAAGCTTCCAGTTTTGCTTGACTTATTATTATCTGTCATGTTGTAGATGCACAGCTGCTTCTCGCCGAGGATGGTGATGGATTCGTTCATTCGGAGCAGAGGATTTGCACTAGGGTGAAGGTGGGATGTTTGGGCGCAGTTTGAAGCAAATCACCTGCAACCTCTGACAATCCTGGGGATGCCGAACACCAGGAATTTCTCTGACCTGGCTGTTTGGAAGCTGCTTAGCAGCTGATGCTCTCTGGACTTTCTGCACGACCTCAACACTACCCACGTGAACATCCCACTGGATCCAACTGCCTTGTTTGCATTTGGCCCTCTGCTGTTTTCTAAACATCCATGACTGGTTTATTAATGCTTTAAACATCTTCATTTACAAGGATGTCTGTAGTTTAATGAATCTGTATTTGATCCAGCGTGTATGTGCACTAACTCCTGCCTTCTCCATACACATGCTGACTTTGTCCTTTCCTCCTTGCTTACGTAGCTCAGGTTGTTGCAGGGCAGACAAAAGCAGGACTAAACCTGACAATAACTTTAACCTGAGTCACAAAACAAACCGAAAATCTGCATTAACCTGAGTTATTAGAGGGCCTGTCCCTTGGTCTTTTCAGTCAGGGACACGGCTGAATAATGTGCACCTTCCATGACACCTCGACAGGTCCTCGGAGGTGGTTGAAAGCGTCTTAGCCCAGTTGTGGCTGGCGTACCCTCCCTTTGCGTTCGGGTTATTCTGATTATAGCACGCATATCCAACAGTTGAAGTTTTTATGCCTTTGTCTACGTTACGATCTCTCCCTTGAAGCGGTTTGAGACTTCAGGCCCAATGCAACCTGAAGGGTGAAGGGGTAGGGAAAACGCAGGCATCGGCTGCTGTTAATGTTATGTCGGAGGGGAAAGAGCGCCAGGTTTTTCCTCCGGCTAACCGGCGCAAGCGGGGAGGGAGGAGGTGTCGTGGATGCGCTTGAAGGTGCTTTTTGGTGTCCTAGAACACCCTGAGGGCTGGAGGCGGCGCGGGTGCGCTCGCAGCCCGCGCCGCAGAAGTGACGCGTTCCTTCCCGGTGCCGAGTTTCCAAAGGGGTTCGGTGGTGCCTGGAGAACGGAGCCACCAGCTCTTGCCCCTCGGTTGGCACTGGCCCTTTATAGCCGAAGCAAACTGAAGCCGCGTCCGTGGAGCCGCAGCCCCCGGTTCCAAGGGGCAGGGTGTGTGGGGGAAGGAAGGGCGCTGGGCATCGCTCTGGGTACGAGCGCTGGGATCCGGCAGCCGGCACGGCGACTTGCAGCCGTTTCTGCTGCTGCTTCCTCGTTCTCGAGCGCCGCTGTGGGGTCTCCTCTCCCCACTCCACCCGCCTACCTGCGACACGCGTTTGCTACTGCAGACATGTGTCAAACAAGGGCGCTTCAAATTCTGTGTTTTCTATATTTACTCTCCTGTCAGCAAACCGCAGAATCCTCCGCTGGATCCCCAGGAGTTTATAAAAAGCCCCGTGGCCGCCCCGCGCCGCAGGCAGCATGTGGGAATGCTTAGGGAAGGAGCGGAGGAGGTCGCCCGCCTTGTAATTACGCTGGCTCCGCAGCAGCCCCTGCCGAAAACTGCAGCACCACTAACTAGCGCTGGCTCTCGGCAGCAGGGCAGGACCGAACCCCCCTCCTTGCGGCTCTGGCCACCTCCAGTGCCTTGGGCAGAGGCCGCTATCCGAGGCGGCTTTGGCCGCGCGCTGGGCCTGGCAAGGGGCCGGGAGGGGGAGGCGGGAGCGCTGCCCTTGTGCCCGGGCTATCCTGAGCCAGCTCCGGCGGGATTTCGGAGAGCCCCCGCCTGCGCTCGGCGTGCTGCGGGGTGGGAATCGCAGGACCTCTCCGAAGAGCTCTGGGAGCATCCCTGCCTCTCCCCGCGGGAGACTCTAACGGGGAAGGAGGAAGGCACCACTTTGGGGCCAAAGGGTTCGAAACGGAGCATTCCTGTTTAATGATTTAATGATGTTTAATGATTTAAAGGGTCATCGCCGAGGCCGGCTGTGTAGCCTACGCAGGATAAAGTGATGAAAGAAAAAAAAAAAATACACACAAAGAAAAACAGGGTAAATGAGATGAACCCCAGGAGAAGGAGAGCCAAGAGCTGGTGGGAAGCCCCTTGGCCCTGGGGGTGCTGGAGCAGGTGAGAGGCCAGCGGAGTCCGCACGGAAGGGTCTAAGGCAGTTGCTTCCGCACCCCACGTTGCCCTCTCAGGGCAGGAAAGGGGGTGAAACAGGTCCCGGGGCCCACGGGTGACATCCTGGGGCTCGGGACGGCGGAGACGGGCAGCAGTGTTAGTGGCTCGTTGGGCTGGACGGGCTGTCTGGGAAGCCACGAGTGGCGCAGAGGAGTCTCCTGCCAACCCTTCGGCCGCCGGTCACTTGTCGTCGTCGTCGTCGCTCATGCTGAGCTGGTAGCTGAAGAAGTCTATGGACTCCTGGGCGAGCTTGGAGAGGTGCAGCACGCCCGTGATGACGAGGGCCGCGAGCACGAGAGGCAGCACCAGGCTCCCCGCCGTGGCCAGGACGTTGTAGCGTCTGGCCTTGGAGCTGAAGTGCCGAGCGGCTTCCACGTCTCCGGACACCTTCTGGTCCCGCGCCTGCAAGAGCCGGGACACGGGGCGACCGGCTGGGCCGACGGTGGCAAAAGCAG
>VZSV01000266.1:624724-636225 GCA_013398735.1 Nothocercus julius | reverse complement strand
GCCGTGGGCTTCACGTACCTGCACGTCAGCCTGCTGCGCCACGGCCGGGCCCTGCGCCTGCCCTTCGCCGCCAGAGGTAACGGCCCCGCCGCCCTCAGCGCCGCGACGCCCCCCGGGCACCCTCCGTGCCCCCCCCGCCACAGCTCCCCAAACCCCGTTGCCCTCCGTGCCCCAAATCTCCGCCCTGCAGGCGCCTCTGGAACCAGGTGGCCCTCGACGCCCAGAGCCAGGTTGCCCCCATCTCTCCGTGCCTGAAGTGGGGAGCCCCTTAACGCGCCCCAACGCCGGGTGTCCCCTCCACACCCACCGCCAGGCTGCCCTCGTCACTCCCCATAGCCACAGCCAGGCCCTCCACTGCGCCCCTGGTGCCCCAAGCCGGGAGGCCATCGATGCTCCCCCTTGACACCCCCATCCGGGACATCCTCAAGGCCGGGCATCCTGCCCCGGCGCCTTCCTGCCGTGCCCTGTCTTCTCAGCCCTTTCCCAAGTGGAAATTTTGATTATATACATATATTTGATTATAGGCATGTATTTCTAATTTATTTATTCATTCCTCCTTTCTGTCGAGTGGCCCCGTGCTCGTTTTGGGCCCCCCTCGCTGCTCGGCGCGCACAAAGAAGGCCATTTATAATGGCGAGCCGTCTCGAAGGAGCCAGCTGAGAGGGACAGGCCCCGTTGTTCTCCCACGCGTCCCTTTCGCCGGTGCTTTCCCAGCCCGTGCTTTGAAACCGGAAAGGGGGAAGTAAAAACAAACAATAACAAAAAACCAAAACAACCTCCCTCGGCCTCTTTGCGCCCAGTTTGCGCTGGGGGAGGCGATGGGGGGATGGCTGCGAAGTTCATCCCCAGACACAGGTGCTTGCACGCTCCAAGGATTGAGCTTCCCTGGGTTTCCCGGGGGCTGGGGCGATCCCAGCACGGGAGGATTTTCCACTTATTTTCTCCCGGTTTTCTTCTCCTTGAGCTCGGCGCTGACAACGGCGTGAAACGCTCGCTGGGTTGGCGACGTTGGCCCAAAACGGAGCCGTAACGTTTCTGGCAAACGGTTTGCGCGGGCAACTCTTCTCCCATCTGGCTTGGGGAGTTCAAACGTTGAATAAATGGGAAAGGAGCGGCAGGTACCGCTTATACGTGTGCGAAACGGCTTCCCTTGGCGGCCCAGCGCGTCCGGCCGCCGCAGCCTCTCGGCTGGTAAATCCAAAGTTCCACACAGTAGCAGCAGCAGGATCCTGCAGATCTTTGGGCATTACGGAGAATTTAGGATAATGAGAAGAAAAGCAGGAGGTGAAGCTGCTTCTCCCTCATCTCAGAGGAGCGGTTACAGGGAGCCGGGCTCACCGAGTTTGTTTCCTCTGCCGTAGGATCGTAGGATCGTTTGGGCACCCGCAAGCAGCGGAAGAGGCTACTTGATGCGGCCACAATCAGCCTGGTTTGCAAGACAAAAACCCACTTCTGCTTTCTGAACCGGCAGCCCGGGACAGGGCGCTGGATAGCGAGCCCGCGGGTGCATGGAAACGCTCCCGGGCGCGTTTTCCGGTGCTGGAGCAAGCAGTGGCTTCAAGCAGACACATCTGATCTTTTGGGGCAGAAAAGGGTGTTAAACAGGGTGCTGCAAAGGCAGATTTCTGTAGTGGGGAACACCCCCCCCCCCCCTTCCTTATCTCCTACAAGTAGATAATTATCCTTCTCTGGCTAATTTAACGTGCGGATCCCTCATCTGAAATAATGAGGCCATTATGGTGCTCTCCCGTCTGGAAACCGCTCCGAGCCAGCAGGGTGGAAATACCTGCGTGCCAGGTGGAGGGAGAAGGAGGGAAGAAGGAAAAATCAAGACAGCAAAAATATAAAACAGCCCTTAGTGGGGGACGTTGGGCGACAGCAAGAGCAGAGTCTGTGTCGTGCAGCAGCGTTTCCTCGTGGCTCCGGGGGTAACAAATCCTCCTAAGAGCGGAGTGTTGTTTTTGCCTCCGATCCCGCCGGGCGCGCGCAGGCGCTGGGAGGAGAGCCCGGCTCTGGCTTGGGCCACCAGCTGCAGCCACGGCCCCTCTGCGCGTCAAAGGGCCGATTGAGGCGCCGGGAGCAGGTGGGAAGGCCGGGAGAGGCGCGAGCCGGGGCTCCCTTGGCTGCCCTGGGAGATGCCATATCCCGAAGCAGGAGTCGGTTCCGCACACGCTGGCAGTGCCACTGGTTTTGGAGCCAGGTGCTCTGGCGTTCAGCTTCCCCAGGAGGCAACGGCTGCAAGGGCTGGGCTGGCGAGGGCGGCAGCGATGCTGCTTCCCGTTGGGAAAGGGGAGAGGATGTGCTTGGAGAGCAGAGGTGCCGCACACCCGGAAGCGCTTGGGAAGCGGGAAGAGATGCTCCGCTCCTGAGCGGCGTCTCCACGTCGTACCCTCTCCGTGCCTTGGAAGCGGGATGCCTGGTGCCCGGCACGCTTTCACTTGGATCATCCCGCGGAGCAGCCGGCAGTGTCTCTTCTGGGATGTTCCTTGCAGCAGCGGGAAGAGCTTGCGACGTTGGCACTCACCAATTGTAACTGCTCGGCAGCTCCCGGAGGCGATGGGCAGCGGGAAGCTCCGGCGTCTGCCTCGCGTGCCTGCTCACTCGGAGAGAGCCAAGCTGCTGGGAATTAAACTGGCCGGATGGCCCCGACATGCCTGGAGCAGAGGCAGCCTGGTGCCGTGCCGAGGAGGACACCGGTTCCCACCGTCTCCCCAAAATGGGGACCCCTCCTGGCAGCGCCGCCATCCCAAGGAGCTTTCCTGCGTCGTGGACATGTTACGTTGTCTTTCTAGGCAGACGGGCTCTGCTGGGCTTGGCCGGTGATGGATTGACCTTTCTTTGGCATCTCCCATTCAGTGGGAATTCTGCTGCAGGAGTCGGAAGCCAGAAGAGCCAGATGGGCACCTCCGGGGGGATTTTTCCTGAGGAGCAGAGAGCTAAATCCGTCCGTCGCCGGTTCCACTGCTCTGCTTGCGCCGGGATCCCGCGGGCGGGTGCCAAGCAAGCCCGGCCATTCCGGCTTCGCGGATGCGCTTCCTGCGGCACGAAGACAGCTCCAGGGAGACCGCTGAGAAAGTCCTGGCCCTCCAGGACTCCCATGGTGGGTCCGGAAAAAGTGATTTCCCTCTGCTCGTCGCTCTTTCCTTCGGTAGCCTCAGACGCCGCGTGCCTGGAGCAGGGTGGAGGTAGAGGTTTTACCAGCCGGGCTGCTGCCGATATGGCCACCGGGTGCCTCAGGGAGCTTTCGCGTGGCCTCCTCGTGCCCCTGACGTGTCCTCGCGTCCCATCACGACTGGGCCGCGCAGCAGGGCACAAAGTGGCGGCCTCGGCGAAGGGGCGACGCGGGAGGCAGAGGTTGGCCCCAGTCTCGAGCCCTTGCGGGGGAAACGGGGCCAACGTGATCCGTGGTGCCCGAAATCCAGGCTGTGCTGAACCCTGCCCGTGCTGTGGAGCAGCCAGGACTCGAGGTGGCGGCACCCGCGCCGCTCTGCAGCTGCGTGGAGCTCCCAGTGCCTCCCGCTTTGGGAGGGGAGGACGGGGCAGGAACGGGCTGCCTGCGGCCCTGGGGACATTCCAGATGAGCTGGCTGGCAGGGAGAGGAGGTTGGAGTCGGAGCCGTTTTGCTCCTGGGATAAGTTGGAAAAATGGATTTGCTTCACATTTGTCTCCTGGTGGGAGTCTCCGCATTGAGCCTCCTCTCGCAGCTGCTCCTCTGACCTTCCCGCGCGTGTCCCCGTGCCGATGCTGGATTCGTCCCTGCGTGGCCAGGCTGTGCGTACGTGGTGGGCGAGAGCGGTGCGAGCTCGGAGCAAGTGCCCATGGCCTGGAGACTCATTTGGCAGCGATGGGGAGGCGCCGGAGCCCGTGCGGTGCCGGGCCCTGCTAAACGACCCGGCGGCTTTGGCAGGGGCGCCACGGGAGCGATTCCGGCGCGGAACGGCAGCGGGAGAAAGGGGCCGTGTTGGGGGCGAGGGCGCCGCGTGCCAGCGCGCAGACGAGCGGCACGGAGGCCGCGGTGGTGCCTTGAAAGGACCTCTGTGCGCTGCTGGCTCCCGCGGCAGGGCCTGGCGAGAGGGTTCTGCGCGGCCGGGCTCACCGGAGGCTCCCTGTGCCCCGCGCGTCGCTCAGCAGGGACCTCCTCGCTGTGCCTGGTCTGCCGGAGCCGCTTGGGTCGTGTCCTCGGGGAATGTTTCCCTTCCGCTTCTGCAAAGCCACGTTGGTCCCAGCTGCTCTTTTCATCCCTCCCCTTGTCCAAAGGGGTGTCCCAGCACACAGTAATGGACTTGCCTGGGGTTTGCTAGTGCGAGAAGAGGCCCGGGGAGCTGGGCACGGCCTCCCTCGTTTCTCTGTTCTCCCCTCAGATGGCGAGAGGCCGGCGGAGGTGACGGATGGCGGCCGACGGCCGCCCGCCGCCCCGGCGCGGCACGGCAAGGCTGAGGAGTCCAGCGAGAGCCGCGAGGAGGAGCAGGTAGCCGCGCGGAGACGGAGCGCCAGGGACCGCACGGAGGGCTCCGCTCAGCGGCCGCTGCGAGCGTCATCCAGCTGCGATTCCCTTAATGCTGAGGGCACAACCAGGCTGGGTGTTCTCCGTGCCCCACACGAGGGGCTGCGGAGGAGGAGGCAGCAGGAGGGCATCGAGCTCACGCGGCGATCCCTAGCTCCCCTGCACGAGCCACGTGGTGGCCCTGCCCTCCCCTGAGCAGCAAGGTGCTGCCACGCCGTGTCCTCGGTGGCCCCTCGCTGTCATTTCCAGGGCTTTTCCAGCAGCTGCTGTGCCCAGGCTGGGGCGCTCCGGGCGCGCGGGGAGCGCGTGCTGGCGTCAGCGCCGCGCCAAGCCACGAGGCGAGGGCACAAAGGCGGCTGGTGCCCTGTCTCAAGGGCGCTCTGTAATTACAGCTTGGTTTTCCAGGCCAGGGAAGGAAGCCTTCCTTGGAGCGATCGCAGCTCCATTAGGCCGCCTCCCTAATAACGTCTTCCAAGGGCATCGCTCCCCTCCTCCACGGCGTTAATGAGTTGGTTTAGGCGGAGTTTGCTGATGATGTCCCTGTTGCTGCGCATCCTAACGGGCCCTGTTTTGTTGACGCCGCTTTGCTCCTTCCCTGGCGGCCGTGGCGGGGAAGAAGAGCTCATCCTGCGTGGCCTGGGGTATCCGTCACCTGCTCTGTGAGGTGGCCAGGGGCGAACGCGGCCAGACTATTAAGTGTGAGCAACCAGATTACCCTAATACCCTTAGGGGGAGCAGAGAGGCCTTTCATCCCCCTGCTCTGTCCTGCATCCTTAGCCGCGTCTGCCGAGTCGCTTAACCCAACCGTCTTGCTTTGAGTCACTGCTGTTTCCCAATTTTGCCATCCCGCCCTATGGCTCAAGGAGCAAGGAGTCAAAGCCGGAGGTTTCGACTGGGTGTCCCCTGGGTGCCTCCCTCTCCTCTCCCCTTTTGCCTCACCCCACAGGTGGAGTGTCCAGCGTGTGGCAGTTGGGTTAAGTTTGTGCTGCGGCTCTTTGCTAACTTGGATGCCTCTTGCCTTGTCCGGGCAGGCTGTTGCCAGAAAACGTGCAGGGTTAGGTGTTTTTTGAGAGATTTGTCCATCAGGCAATTCCAGAGAAAACCCAAGGCAGTGGGAGGTGGCTGTAAAAGACAGTGTTATCGCCTGAGCTTCCATCCTTTGGGAAACAGAGCCCAAAATATTTAGTTTTCTGAAGTCCATGGCAAAAGACAAGCTTTGTGGGTGAACAGAAAGCGTGCTGTTTCGGAGAAGGAGCACTTTTCCGCAGAGGAAGGGAAACAAGTTTGGCTGGAACACTCTGAAACTCTATTCCCTGGGATGCCTTGCCAATATTTTTCTGCCTCTTGCCAGGGTTGCCCTGTTTGGCCTCGCAGGTCACCCTGCGAGCCCCCGGCTCCGTCGGAAAGGCCTTTCCTGCGCCCTCACAGGGATGGGGCGGGAGGTGGGCAGCACCCTGCGGTCTGGGGTCCGTCCTGGGGGAGTGTGGA
Organism: Nothocercus julius; assembly: GCA_013398735.1. Classification (NCBI taxonomy): domain Eukaryota; kingdom Metazoa; phylum Chordata; class Aves; order Tinamiformes; family Tinamidae; genus Nothocercus; species Nothocercus julius. The sequence goes on along the minus strand of VZSV01000266.1, from coordinate 630,233 downwards.
GGGACGAGGAGGTGGCATCCCGGATGAGAGATGGAGAGACACCTCCTGCAATTGCATCTTCTTGGCAGGTTGCTCCCCTCCAAGGCTCCTGATTTCCTCCTTGAATTCATCTCCAGGCAGGATTTCTCCTTGCGGCAGCAGAGAAATCCCTGGGCAGAGCTGGCAAACAGCTCCCTGCTGCCGTGGGTTAATGCCTTGGATCGCCGTCTGGAGAAGGGAATGGCTTGTGCCATGGGCTGCGCTTGGGCACATTGGTCCCCACTCCCCTGTTGCTCATCCCCCTTCCCGCTTCCTCGACAGGGTGACGGGCAGGACTCCGAGGACTGGTTTTCCAGAGGCCGACGGTCCGACCGAGCCACCAGGCATCCCAAACTCAACCTGACCAAGCAGGCGCTGCCTTGGAACGACCGGGTGAGCCCAGGAGGGGGACGCAGCCACAGGGAGCGGTGGGAATGGGGAGCAGCGAGGGCTCGGAGGTGGTGAGGATGGTCCTGGAAGGAGGCCGGTTGGGAACACGAGGCTCTGCCGATGCTCATCCGGTCACCGGGAATGGGAGCCGGGGAGCCGCGCCAGGCCGGCCCCTCGGAGGGAACCGGGGCGTGGGACGAGCCGCCCCCGTGCCGCGCGGCTCTGCTCTCGCCCTGCAGTTCAAGGGGAAGGCCAACCTGCACGTCTTCGAAGACTGGTGCGGCGGGGCGGTGAGGCACCTCCGGAAGAACCTCCATTTTCCGCTCTTTCCCCACGTGAGTCCGGCAGGCCGTGGCGGGGCCCTTTCCCTGCATTCTGGGGGTCTGTTTGGGGGCAGGTAGATTCCAGGTGGGCTCCTGAGCGGAGCAGGAGGGGAGCAGAGGGTGGTGGCGGGACCTCCACGGGCACCAGGGACGCGGGACCGCAGAACATTCCTGCTTTCACACCTCCCCAGGCCCGCACCACGGTGAAAAAGCTGGCTGTGGCACCCAAGTGGAAGAACTACGGGCTGCGGATCTTCGGCTACATCCACCCCTTTAAGGATGGTGAGTGGCCGAGCTCTGCCTCGTCAGAGGCTGCCTCCTTCCCCCTCCTTGGACCACGCAAGGTCAGGAAGGGTACTGGAGAAGCGGAGAGTCCCTTGTGCTACCGAGGACCCTGGCTCCTGGGTGGGGAAGTTTTCCTGGAGTTAGGATCCTTCTCCTTGGATGCTTCAAGTAAAGAAGAAGCTCCAGCCCTACCACGGTTGGAGCCCTGTCCTGTCTGTGCATCCCTGGGGTTTCCCCAGATCACGAGGAAATGCCATCCCCGCGCAGACCGGCGGGGCCGCTTTATCCCTGCGTGCCGATGTTCTGCTTTGCCCTCCCCAGGGGACTTCCAGTTTTCCGTGGCATCTGACGACAACTCGGAGTTCTGGCTCAGCTCCGATGAGAGTCCGTCCAACTCGCGCCTGGCCGCCTTTGTGGGCAAGGTACCTCAGTGCCGTGATGCGCATTGCCATCCGTGCCCTGCTGGGATCCGGCTCTTCTTGCCCGGGCTCCCCCCCGTGCTCTCACGTGCTGCCTCTCCCTTCCTGCAGCTGGGCACTGAGTGGACGGCCCCAGGAGAATTTACCAAGTTCAGCTCCCAAGTCTCCAAGCCACTCCAGTAAGTGCATCCCTGCTGCTGCTGCAGTTCCCTTGTGCCAACGCTGCCCTTCCATGTTCCCTTTCCTGCACCGGGCTTGCTGAGGGGGTGCAGCAGCAGTCGCTTCAGCACTGATTTCTAAGCAACCTCTTCCCTTCTTTGGCAGCCTCATGTCCTCCAGGCGCTACTACTTCGAGCTGCTCCACAAGCAAGATGACCGGGGTTCGGACCACGTGGAAGTTGGCGTGAGTAAATACCCTGTGTGCTCCTTTGAGGTGCTTTTCGTCATGCTTCCAAAGCCAAGGCCGGGGCCTTTCCTCATGTGCATTAAAATGCTTTGTCCTGGAGGGCAGCCAGCAACCGGCCTGCAGAGGGAATGAGCCAGCACTGCTCGGGTAGAGGCTCTTCCCATCCTGAGCCCCATCAGCAAAGCGCCCGTTCCTGCCCAGCATACCTGGCATGGGCAGCTCTTCCCCCTGCTCCCCTGGTCCTTTTGTGCCGCTGCCCTTCCAGGAGCTGGTGTCCCTATCGTCCCTCCTTTGTGCTCCTGCCTTGCCAAGGCACCTTCCAGAATGGATGTCCGAGGAGTGTCTCTGAGCGGGTCCCGCTCCAGGCTTCGGCTGTGGATCAAATCCTGCCAGGAGCAGCGGAGAGAGGAGGAAGGGTCCCCTGCAGGCTCCTTCTGGGCTTCCCAGAGGAGCCTGGAGCTGAGGGCACGCAGAAGGGCCTTGGCCAGGGTGCTGTCCATGTGTGTCACCCCCGAGCTGCGCTCCCACCTCTTCCTTGCCAGCTTGCGTTGCAGATTCAGCCCTGGCAGAGACCAGCGGGAAGCGGGCGGCTCCCTCCTTTTTTTTTTTTTTTTTTTTTTTTCTCCACCTTTGAAATACCAGGAGCGTCAAATCCGAACTTGCCTGTCTTGGCTGCGCAGCCCTGCCGGGCCCGCAGCGTGTGTCATGGGAGCTCGGCCTTGCTGCGGGAGGAGAAGACGTTGGCTCTTGAGCAAAGGCTTCCTTGCTCCCAAACAGTCATTAATCACTGGAGCCCAACTTGCGCCAGCGAAGTGTTGAGCGCAGGCAACACCCCTTCCTCGCCTTCCTCCTCCTCCTCGCCGCTCAACTTCGCCCTCCCAGGGCTCCGTGCCGGAGCATCCAGCACAGATTAAGATCTGAATTTCTAATGCGAAAAACAAACAGATGGGGGAGACGTTTTTGGCTGGAGGGAGGGAAGCCTCTCAGATGTTCTTAAGCAACAACAACAAAAAAAGGAGGACCCTAATGCATCTTTCCCTGCGGGTATTTAAAGGCTTGTCTGGACAAAGGCTCATCCATCTCCGGGCAAGCTTTTAAGATGTCTGGAGTCAAATCAGTGCAGACAGCTATGAAGACCCCTCCTCAGTCAGCACTAACTTGTTTGTGCCGCAGCCAGGGAGCGACGCAGGACATCGATGCCCTAGGGCTCTGCGCACGCCAGGCTTCGGATGCGGTTCCCGCTGGTGCCGAGGAGGACCTGGCCTCCGGTGCCTAGGGGAGGCAGCCGGATCCTGTGCCCTGGCACTGATTTTCCTCTCTCGTCCTCTCTTCTAGTGGCGAGTTTTCCTCCCCAGCTTGAAGTTCGAAGTGATCGACTCCTCCTACATTTCCCTTTACACAGGTGAGAGCAGAGAGGCGTGCGCGGTGCTGCGTGCGGCCGCGGGGCACCGCGCCTTGCTCGGGGGCGCTGTGTGTGCGATCGCAGCCAGGCAGCTCGCGGGAGCAGAGCCTGGCGAGGAGACCAAGCCCTGAGTCAGCCCCTGGCTGCCGCTGCGGCCTTCCCTCTGCTACTGAAGCTCCGGAGTTGCTCCTCAACAAGCTGCTTGGCTCCTTGCCCCAGCCCTGAGTTATACGGAGCTGTCATCCAAGTGGGGATGGATGGTGCGGGCTTTAATTAAATCTATAGATCTTCTGCTTCCTGCCCGGTTCCTGGCCTGGCAGCAGCAAACATTTGATAGATGGGAGCTGCCCCAGTGCTCAATACGCCTGAGGACTGGTCATTAACCATGCCCAGGAAGGTGTTGACGAGGTAGCAGGGGACATGCGATGCACAAGAGGGATGGGGGCTGGTGTGGCAGTATTGACGTAGTGCCCAGGAGATGGATGGGGCACAGAGATATTTCCCCCGACCCTCTCTGTCAGCGCCCGCTCTCCTCTGTGTCCCTCGCATGCCAGCAGTGTCCTGAGGAGGATCTGAGTCGCCTGTGGGCAATCTGTCCCCAGGCCATGGCGGGTGATGGCCCTGGGACTCGGGTGCCAGCAGCAAAAGCCCCCGGGCTGGAGAGCGGGGACAGCAAGGCAGAGAGGCCCTTTTGTGCCACCCGGGGGGCCCGGGGCACGCGGTGGGGCGGCCTCAGCCTCTGCTCTCGCCTCCTGCAGATGAATCGTCGCTGAAGATGAACCACGTGGAGCACATCCCACAGTCCCTGGCCAGCCACAGCGGGAGCTACCTCTGGGAAGCGCAGCGGGACGAGCACGGCGCCGACATGCTCAAGGCGGACCCCAGGGACACTTTCTTCCTCAGTAAGCGGGGCTGGAGCATCCTCAGGCCGAGCCCCTGAAGCCGGTGGGGTACCGGGGGGCGTAAGACGCAGGCTGGGCAGGGCGGCTGTGCGCAGGCCTGGGGCTGAGCTGCGGCTTCCCCTCGTCAGCCCCGGCCATAGAGGCCTCCCGAGTGCAGAACGTGCTGGTGCCCTGCGCCTACAGCCCCACCTACGTGGTGAAGGACTTCCCCATCGCCCGCTACCAGGGCCTGCAGTTCGTAAGTGTCCCCCGAGACGCCTCTTGCCGCCCGTGGCAGAGGCCCCCTCGGCTTGGGCGGAGGGGACGGGGGCTCGCCGCCACGGGGGTGGCGCTGGCGGCCTCCTCCTCCTCCTTGGGATGCGCCCGGCTGACGGGCGGTGCGGTCATCCCGGCAGGTCTACCTCTCATTCGTGTACCCCAACGACTTCACGCGCCTCACTCACATGGAGACGCAGAACAAGTGCTTCTACCGGGAGTCTCCCCTCTACCTGGAGAAGTACGGGCTGGGGGGGGAGCGTGTTCGGCAGCGCTGCGTGGGGCGGGAGCTGGGGGGAATTCAGCGCATCAGAGCTGGCAGAGCCCGGGCACGTGCACCAGGCGCTTCCCCCCGAGCGTTGGCACTCGGGGCCTTGGTGTGTCCCCGTGCGCGCGGCGGGTGCGGGCGCCTGCGGGTGCAGCCCTCGCTGATCTCGGGGAGCCCGTCTCTCCCTTCTGTCGCCCAGGTTCGGCTTCTACAAGTACATGAAGATGGATGAAGAGGAGGAGGACCCTCGCCAGCGAGCATTTCTCTTCCTCGACACAGACAGTGAGTCACGCGCGCCGCCCGCAGCTCTCGCGCGTCTCTCAGCAGCTTGGCAGGGGACAGGCGGGCAGACTTGCCAGAGCCTCTTGCTGCTATCCCGGGCGGCAGGCGGATCCTGACAGGGCCATCCTGAGCCCCTGTCACCCGCCTCCGGGCTGCAGGTTGACCTCCCCGGGGAGGTGCCCACAGGCTTGGCCAAGCTGTCTCGGGCTGGGGCACTGTGGTGCTGTCCATGCTGAGCAGCTGGGATTCTAGGGGGATCCACTTCTGCCTTGGCTTCCCAGGTTTCCTGGATGAGGAAGAGGAGGAAGAGGAAGGAATTGACAGTCCCGAGCCCACAGAGCCAGCACCTGCAACCAAGGAGAGGAGCCTTGGGCTTCTACCAGGAGCCAGCAGCAAAGAGATCCCGCGGGCCACTGGGGATTACAGAGACGACCTGGACTACTACAGCTTTGGTGCCCAGCAGGACCGGGCGCGGGCCGGGGCGAGCCTGGCTGCGCAGCCGGGCAGGTGGAGCACGTCCCGCAGCACCGGCACCAGCACCGTGGCGGCCGGCACCCCC
>VZSV01000266.1:590211-609338 GCA_013398735.1 Nothocercus julius | reverse complement strand
AGCGCCAGCTCCAGGGTCTCGTTGGCGGCCGGCGAAACGATTTCGGGGGCCACGTCGCAGAGGCCTGCGGGAAAGAGAGCGGGAAGCCGTGCGGCCCCGCGCCACGCGGGCGGGAGCCGCTCCCGGAAAAACAGGCTCTGCCGCCGGCCGCTCCGGGTCTGGCAGCCGGAGAGGCTTCGCAGCAGGCGGAGCCAGTCCCGGGGACACGGGGGCAGCCGGGAGGGTCCGGCTGCGGCAAAGTGCCGGCGGGTTCGGCGTCAGGCCCTACCCGCCATGGCGTCCCCCGAGGCGGCGCGGAAAAGGAGGGCCCCGCGGCCCCGTCTTCCGGCGGGCAAAGTCCCCGCGCGGCCGCAGCTCCGGAGCTGGAATAAACGAGTAGCGGGGCTACAGGGAGAGCCGCCCTGCCCCTTGCGCGCGGGAGCGTTCCCGGCGGCGAGCGGCGCCCGGCACGGGGACGGCGGGGTCAAGGTGCAGCAGGGCAGAGGCTGCGGCGGCCGCGGGGAGATGGGCTCGCCGGATAACGCCAGCCCCGGAGCAGCTCCGAGCGGTTCTGGCCGTGCGGGACACGGAGCGGGAACGCGGAGGCGGCCCGAGAGGCCGGGAAGGACCCGGAGCGCCGCTCGAGCGGGAAGGGCAGAGCGAGGCCGGCGGAGAGGGCGGCCGCCGCGTTTACCTGGGCTGCTCCGCGCGCTCCTGCCCGGCCGCCCCGCTCGGGCGCTGCTCGCTCGGACTGGGGTTTTTTTTCTTTTTTTTTCCCCTTTCCTTGATTTTATTTATTTATTTATGTATTCCCTGCCCTCCTCCCCAGGCACCCAAAGGCTTTGCCGCAGGCGACTCTCCTCCCACCCCTATGGCTGGGTGCCCGGCCACCCTCCTCCCGCCCTCCTGCTGCTCCACCTCCGCTCCACCTGCACCTGTGGGCAACAGAAACCAGCTGGAAGGAAGGGGAAAAAAAAAACAAAAATACGGGAAGAGCGCAGGAAGCTCATGGCAACCCACCCAACCTGTCCGCCCGGCTGCCCTGAGGGCCACAGCGGGCTGTGTGTGTAGGGAACTACTGTGCCATCCAGGCAGCTCAGCCCTACAGTTTATGTTAATCGGAATATACTGATTTTCCTTTTTTTTTTTTTTTTTTTTCCCCAAGAAAACAAGAAAAAAAATCACTGTAAAGTGTAAGTGACTCCAGCAGGTCGTGCTCCCCACCAGGACGGGGGGGGTAAGTGTGGCAGCCATTCCCACTGCCTGACTCCTGCCGAGCTGCAGCCTTGAGGGCTAAGCGCTCCTTGGGAAGATGGGATGGGTTTGGGGCTGCTCCCAGATGAGCCTCCAGGCACTGGGATGGTCCCAGTTGCCAAATGGCTGCTGGGCAGCAGGATGAAGAGGGGGCGAGGGGGAAACGGGGGCCTTTTGCCAGGGATGGCTGGGGCAGTCGCTTTAGGCACGAGGCGAGGGGGGGGGCGACTTCTCCAGGCCACCAAAAGGCACCCGGGCGAGCAGGAGGGCGAGTGTCTTCGGGCCTGTCCCCAGGTCCCCGTGCGTACACACGGGCGTTTCCACGGCAACGGCCGGGAGGCGGGAGCGGCCGCCCCACGCGGGGCACGCTGGGTAATGTAGTCACGCCGCGCCCCTCCTGCCGCGCAGTGCGCCCCTCCCGCCTCGGCCACCGGACTACCGCTCCCAGCGTGCACCGCGACACAAGGGCGGTGGCTCCCCGTAGCCGCCATTTTGTAGCTCACTCAAGGCGAGGCTTCGCGGGTGTTGTGTCGTCACCGTGTTATCGCAAATCGCCATCAAACCAAACTCTGCAACGTGCCCGGCCAACGCCCCCAGGGTGGTGGCAGTAAAGCGGAGAGGGAGGCGCTTTCTTTGGGCTTTTGCAAGCCCGGCTACACAGGTGTGAGGTTTATTTACAATTTCACCCTTTGCAGTTGGGTCAGCTGCAGCCACCCCAGCGCACAAGACGGTCTGGCTCCTGGTTGGGTTTTGCGGTGGGCTGGAGGTGCAGCCGTAGGGTGGTTGTGGTCACGAGGGCTGGCTGGTGTTGGCAGTAGTGAAAGAGGAAGGACTGAGGTCTGCAGGGGTGAGGGAGCAGCAAAGCCACCGAAGGCAGAGCAAGAGGGGCCCAAATGAGAGCGGAAAAAAAAAAAAAAAAAAGAGTTGGCAAATGAAGCTGAAATAAGTTAGCTGGTGTTTCCTGCTGTGTCTTGATGGTTGCAATTTGCAGGGCACAGAGGGAATGTGGCCAAGGCACCAAGCTCTAATCGCTGCGGTGGAGGACCTCGAAGGCTGTGCTGGGGGGATCCCTCTTCCCTGGGTCATGTGCAGATCCTCACGCTCCACAGCTGGCAACGCACCGTGGTCTGTTAAGGGCGCGAAAGCTCTTTCGCAGCTATTTGGTGTCCTGGAAAGGCACCATCGCTGTTGTCTGCCACATCTCCTCGTGGTGGTGCACGTTTCAGAGTGCTCTGCTCCTGCAAAGCCACCATCGTGTCGTTGCTTCACACTTCAAGTCCAAGCTCAGCCACAGCCAGGGGACTGTGTCCCTGCAGGCAGCACTGCAGCGGTGGCTCCTCCGCCTTTGGCACTGCTAGGCTGGGGAGGGGGTCGCAGGTCCGGGTTGCTCCGTGAGTCACGCTATACGTCGGTGGAGTACTCCCTTTTGCTGGGGGAGAGAGCAAAGGGTCATTGTGGAAGGAAACTATCCATGTGGGAGAGTCGTGGGGAACTGGTAAATATTCTGAGTGGAAACAGGGCCTTTTGCCAAAGATAAATGATGAGACGGTGATAGGCTATTTGTGGTGAACAGGCAGTCAGAAGCAGAAGTGAACTGTGGCAGCATGGTGTTTTATGAGCCCCGCATAGCTCTGCTCTCTGCCCTGGCCTGGAGTCCAGAGATAGCAGCTGGGGCCATGTTGACTGGGGAGGGCAGTAGGGTGAGACAGACTGCAGAGTGATGGTGAAGGACAGCAGCACTGGGAAGGCCCAGCCTACAGTTCCATTAATCTTTTTTTTTTTTTTTTTCCCCCACCAAGAACTGAAAATCCGTAAATGGAAAATTTGAACAAAATTGTCCTTTTTTTTTTGACTCATGTAGGACTCATTTCAGTGGACTAGCCACTGAGACTGATGGTGATAGAGAGATATGGACCCTCATTTAATGGTAAAGCAGCTCATCTTAAAATGAATGTTTTAAGCATTAGGATTGTGCAGTGGTGTTAGCCCAGTGAGGGGGCCTGGGAGAGACCTGATTTTCCAAATAGTCATGTCTTTCTCCTACTGGAGACAGCGGCACTTCTGAGGACAGTAGCCCCTGGGACCTTCTCAGGTATCACCCACCTCAGTCCTTTTTGAAGCTTGCTGTGTTTTTTATCCAGAATAGTGTTCTTAACCGATTGGGGCACATCGGGGACATACCAGGCTGCAATGAATTTGATGCACAGAGCCACATGCTGAAAAAAGGACACAGAACCACCACAGGCTTTGAGAACTGGTGCCAGGAGGTGCGAGCAGGGGTTGCTTGTCCAGTGGATCTTAGCCAAAGGCGGGAGCTCCCCAGAGCTGCTAAGATGGCCCAGGGACCCAATGCTGGTCTCTCCCTGTTTGCCCCAGCCTCCTCTTCCTCCCACTGACCTCCAGCAGCTCCTGTAGCGCTCACCTCAAAGAGGATGAGGAAGGCAAGCCGGGCTGCAAACACGTGCCAGAACTGGACGGTGTAGCTGTAGTCGTCAGCGTTCCTGTAATCTCGGTACCTGCAGCACAGCCCCGTCAGCGCCAGCCCGGCCGCCCATCACCCCCAGCCAGGCTCCATGGGGCCTGGAGAAGACGGGGCTTCCTCCGTGGTCGCCTCCTTCCTCCGAGCCTTCCTCTGCAGCCTCACTGCAGCCTGCGGGCTGGAGGCCACGGTGAGGGGCTGGGGGACGCTAGGGAGCAATGGCTCAGAGCTGCCCTTACCTGCACTCCGTGATTCCCTCCCTAGCAAAGTCTGGCAGCTGCTCGGGCAGTCTCATGTGTGGCTCGAAGTCCCGGATGCGGAAGGTGGAGAGGCTGTAGTTGATGTAGCCGGTTAGGCAGCTGTGAAGGGAGAAGGAGCATTTCAAGGCCCATCTGCCTGCTGGCTCCTTGTTCAGTGCCACGCTAAGAGTGTGCGGGATGCCCTAGCTAAAAGCTGCCGCTGTTGCATCTCTCTCAGGGCTGGAGAGAAGGGCCCCAGTCAAAAGCCCTTGGGGAAATGGGCGAGGACAGGAGGGCGGCTGGGCCAGCAGCGGCAGCAGCAAGTCCTGCCTGTAGCTCTCCCACGTTATGCGGTGGGTACCGGTTTCCCCACCGCGGCCCATTCTCCTGCAACCCCACACTGGTCTCCGAGTGCCGCAGTGGGGAGGTGCACGGGAGCTTGGCTGGTATCCTGAAGGTGCTGCCGCCTGGAAAGCTTTGCTTGTCCCTCCTTTTCCTGTAGCCTGCCACAGCTCAGAGCAGCTGCCCAGAGCCTCGGACTCCCGTATGGGTGGCAAGGAGGCCAGCCGGGATGCTGCGGGAAGGGCCCTGGGTGGGAGAGAGCAGCTGGGTGGTGGCACTCACTCCAGGGCAGTGCTGTTCCCTGCCGCGCAGGGGCTGTACATGTACTTGTAGACCTGCATGGGAATGAAGTCGGATGTGATGGCGATCACCAGGCCGTTGCCGATGACAGCCAGGATGCCGATGGCTTCCAGGACCTGCAGCCAGATGCCTGCGAGAGAAGAGCAGTCAGGGAGGCTCCCTGCCACTGTCCCTGTGCCGCTGCTCTAAGGCCACAAAGCAAGCCCTCACTCAGGGACAGGTTTGTCTTGCCCAAAGAGGACTGGTTCAAGGAAGGAGAGCTTCCAGCTGTCCCTCAGCCTCTGGAGGAGCTGAAATAGCTTCTCCTTCCCCAGCTCATGGCTCTGCCTGTGCCTTGCTCCCTCCACGGTGAAGTGCTGCCAAGCAACAGGAGCCACAAGAGCCCGCGCTGGGGAGGGCACTTACTGCCACAATGCCCCATGGCAGGGAGCACTCCTAAGGCCCCCCTCACCGATGTCGTTGGCCTTCCTGGGCACCATGCGCCGCCGTAAATGGACCATCTTGATGGCATCCAGCCGGATCTCAACGAGGTTGTTGATGAAAGCCAGCACTGGGGCCAATGGAAAGGCAGCGACAAAAATGGTGGTGAAGCTGTACTGGATCACTGTGCAAGGAGAAAACGCCCGTCGTGGAGGTGGAGCAGAGGGGCCAGCTGGCGGTGCCCTGGCTGCCCTCTGGATTTGTTGTGTTCCGTGGCTCCGTGCTGTGACAGCTCATGGACCAGGGCTTTGGGATCGCCGTCCCAAAGCTCGCCCTTCCAGCTCCCATGGCTGATAGGGCTAGTGGGTAGGGACGGATATGTGCAGCACTCCCGGTCCCCTCCGTCCCCCAGGGCTCCCTTGGAGCTGGGGGCCTTGCTCTCCCTCCTCCCTTGCCCCACGTACCCATCTCCAGGAACTCATCAAACAAGCTGAAGTGGTGGACTTGGTTGAGCTGATAGTTGCTGAGCCACCACTCTTTGCAGGGGTCCTCAGCCTCCTCCTCCTCCTCCAGGATCGTGTTTTTCTTCTTGGGGAGCTTCTGCTTCTTGTGTATGTAGGTTATCCAGCTGCAAAGGGAGGGAGTGTATGAGCGGAGGATCCGAGCGTTGGCCAAGCAGGGCTGAGCCCCTGAGATCGCCCCTGAGACGCCGTGCTGCACCCGGGCGGCCCCGGGGGCTGGGGGAAGGCTTACGGGACCAGGTACTCCACGCAGTTGCTGAGAGTCTGCTTGAGTATTGTGATGGTGGCCATCTGGATGAAGAGGTCGGTGATGCAGCCGCTGGGGTGACACTGCAGAGGGACAAGGGCAGAGGAATGCAGCTCTGCACGCCAGGAACCCGGCCCAAGGGGCCGTTCGGCCGAGGCAGGAGAGAGCTGGGTGGCGACGCGAGGTCAGCGTGCAGCAGCAAGGCCCTCACCTCCTCCAGCCTCCACTGGCCGGCCACACGCACGTAATTCCCTGGGTGGCCGTTGATCCTGAGCAGAGGAGTGACAGCGGTGATGCCTGCTGAGCCTCCCGCTGCCCCCCTCTTTGGGTGCACTCACCGCCCCAGGAAGAAGGCGATGTAGATGAGCGAAGAGAAGTTGGTGAAGAACTGGAAGGTGAAGATCTTCACCGTGAAGTTGTTCTCACGCTGCAGGAAGGTCCGTGGTTTCTCTGAGAATAGGAGCAGAGCCCAGAGACTCGTTTCCTCACCCAGCAGTGAGACCTCGCCCTGCTCACCCTGGAGCCCCCAGACAGCTCTCTGCAGGTTGGGAAGGTGTCTCTGCCCTCTGCAGAGCCCTCCCTGGCCCTTCACCTGAGCTCATCATGCCGGGATCGCTTGGTGAGGAGCAAGCCCAGCTCAGCAAAGAGCCACTTCAGAGCAAAGGGCTGGAACAGGAGGAGACCCACCATTTCGGCAGCTCTCAGCAGCTGCCATAGCTCTGTGCTTGCCCTGGGGCTCAGCCCTGTAGGGTGGCTGCCCCTCTGAAATGTACTGATGCTGCGGAGCCAGCTGGCAGCATGATGGCTTCAGATGAGCTTGCCAGGATCCAAGCCAGACGACTGCTGGCCTCCCAGGGGGGACCTGTGTGGAGCTGCCCGGCAGATGTTTTGCAGGGGTGGACAATGCCAGAAGTCTGACTGCCTCTGGGGACCAGGGGAGTGCCCTGCTGCAGCCTGTGGGTACCACCGGGCCGTTCAGGGCCATGGAGCCTGGGTGCAGGCAGGTTTCCCTTACCCAGGTCGCAGAGGTAGAGGGCCACGTGCCTGTTCACCTGCAGGAGAGACATGTAAAATGCAAGAGCAGAGTTGTTGGGAGGAGAGCAAGGAGAAGGTGTCCTATTCCCTTGCAGTGTGCTCCGTACCTTGGTCATGATGACGATGGTGAGGTAGTGTAGCACGGCCCCTGTAACCACCGCCAGCGTGTTGGCGTGCTCCCGGATGAACTCCGAGGTGCTCTGGGTGAAGAGAGCCATGGCCACCACCCGGTAAATGACCAGCGCGTGGGCGATGCCGATGAGCACGGCAATCTGCGGAGAAGGAGGGGAGGAGGGTGGCAAGAGGCTCTGTGTTGTGGGCAAGTGCTCTGTGGTGCTGCGGCCGGGCGGTGAGAACTGAGGCAACCAGCTCTCCAGAGTGCCCTTCACGAGGGCTGGTCATGGCCTCCAATACAAGGGGGTGTTCTTTGGAGAGCATCGTGCCCTTTAAGGATTCGTAGCATGGACATTTCCATCTGAACTACTTGGCTAGACTCCTTCCGTCATCCCGGGGGAGATACAAGTGTCTAGGGGATATTTTGCCTCTTTCTCCTCTCTACATATCATGGTGCAGGCTCTGCGTGCTGATCCTCACTGCTCCCTGCTGCCAGAGCAGAGTCTTTGGTCCAGATCCGTAAAGGGCTGTTGGCTCCTTCCATCAGCTCAGCAGTGCCTGAGGCCCCCAGATCCTTGTGATAAGCAGGGAGCTGCTGTGACAACCCGTCTTCTGCCTTTGCTCCCGTGACAGGCGCCCTGCTCCAAGGCCCTTTTCCCGCAGCGGAGCAAGCAGGAAGGAAGGAAGCACAAGGTGCCCCTCAGCCGGCGCTTCCTGTGGTCACCGCGCCGGCACAGCCGCACAAACTTGTGCTTGGGGCGTGCAACTGGCAGGACGCTTGAGTAAGGCACTTACCATGACCAGAACCAAGATGATTACGATGGTGCTGCGGAAGTAGGAGTGCTGGTACCGCTGGGGTTCATGCAGGGGATTATTGATAAGCTCCATAGCCAGTTCCTCCTAGAAAAAAAGAGGAAGAGACGATCTATCAGAGCCGTGCCTATGTGTTGGCAAGCCCGGAGGTGGTTGTTCCGATGGAGACAGAGCGTGAGCAGGGCCAGAGGAGGACAGGGGCCTCCGTAAGTTTTTTTTTTCCTGCAGAGGTGTGCCCAGCAGGAACAGACTCTGGCCATGACCGTGGGTGTGTGGCTGTACATACAGGGGCACTGCAAAGAGATTGAGGCACCAGAACTGCCTGACAGGAGAAACTGTCACTTACAAGGTTACTCCGAGTTGCACCAGGAGAGGCCCCCAGCACCATGCCCTTCTCTCCTGAAAAGTCAAGTGACACTATCTGGAACACTATCTGGGAAGAAATGCCCATCTCTCTATGGATTGTTGCTGCCACTGTCCTCTGCAAAAGAACATTAACCCCTCACTGCCAGCTGGCTATCCAGCAAATACCTGTCAGGTGTGGCTTCCTGAAAAACGTAGGTGGCATTTTTCTATGCAGGAGTTGCTGCCTGCTTTGGGAAGTAGCTTGCAGGGATAAGCTCCCGAGGCAAGGCAAGGCAAGCTGACCCACAGTGGGACATGGCTGGTCCTGATGAAGTGCAAGCCCTTGTGCAGGTGGGGAGGTGAGTAGCGTTTGCTGCACTCTCTGGAGGGGTCTGCTCTGTCCCTCCAGGACTGGAGGTGAGGGGGGTGCCTGTGTTGTGTCTCTTCTGTAGGTCCTGCCCAGAAAGAGGAAAGCACTAAGCAGGAAAGATGACATCCTCACCTCATCGTCATCCCACTGGTACAGGTCCCACTTGGTGATCACGTTGGCCCTCTGTCTTTTCCACAGCTCCAGGAACACGGTGGCTGCAGGTGAAGAAGGGAGCACTCAGAGAATGATGCTCAGAGATGGCTTCAGAGAAGAAACTGCCCCCTCCTCACCATCCAACCTGAGCAACACCCAAGGCTCTGCCCATGACCTGCGACCGCAGCGTTGGCAGTGAAACACCCAGCCCAAAGGTTCGTTAGCTGTAGTCACAATGGTGTTTGTAACTGAGGGGGCTGTAATAAAGCCAAGTGAGATGTGTAGCTGACGTGGCATGGGGTCGTATCCAAGAGGCTGCAGTCTGCTAGAACATGGAGAGTCTGTCGCCCTGGCTGAAGGTGCTGGGGTGGAGGAGGCCTGGTGAGGGTGAAGTGCTGTGACAGGGCACTGGAGGGGAATACTCGGGGCTGTCTTTGAAACTATTGTTCAAAGGTACCTGAGGACAACCCCCCTTTCTCCTGCTGCTGCTCCTTGTCTGCTCTGCTGTGCCCCTCTCATACAGTGAGCTGCAAAGCTCTGCTGGGCTGTGGGAGGAGGTCAGTCCTGGTTGGCATGTTGAGGTCCCAGCACCCATGTTGGTGCCCCACTCTTCTCCACCTGTTCTTCCCCTATGCTATGATGGGCTGTACCCTTTTCTAAGCTCTGTTTACTTGCTACTGAGACATTGACACCTACCCCAGAGGGCCATGAACATGGCGAACAAAACTGTCCCCTCGTTGTCAATCATGTGAGTGATCTGAAAGAGGAGATCAAGGGAGAAGGTGATTTGGGGGCAGCTGGGCTCTGCCATCCTGTGGTCTGGGGAGAAGACTGTGCTCACACAGTCCAGGGGCAAGCGGGTCTTCCTGCCAACCCCATCCCACAGAGACTGCAGAGATGTTGTAGGAGGGCCAAATGCAGGAACAAGGAGGGGGGCATTGGAGACTTGTTAGACTGTTGTAAACCTCCTCCCTTTACCTTGGTGGTGATGGAGGCCTCATGTGGCTGATATACTTCCCTCTCATTACAGGGGTTAGTGTAGCCACGTTTCACAGATGGCTTTCATTTCCAGTGCTGTGGGCTCCACAAGCTGGAGACATTTGCACGTCCTTTGCCCTGGGCCTTTCTCAAGAAGGGCGCTGCCTACCTTGGCATAGGTGCAGGTGTCGGAGAGCAGCCAGAACGGGCACTTCTGATCACAGAGCGGGCACATGATGGTCGTGTTGGCTTTGCAGATCTCCTTGCTAGGAAGGGAAGCAAAGGAGAGTAACGGTGGCTTGGCTTCTGCTCAGGGCTGCAGGCACAGAGGGGTCATGGACGGGGTGCGTGCTCAGCACCGCCGAGTGCCTTACCTCACCTGGCTGGAGCTGAGCACTGTAATCCCAATCACAAAGGCGAGCATTCCGAACATGGAAGCGATTCCCAGCAGGTAGGTGTACCACCCCAGCCAGGCAAAGTACAGGGCCACCTTCTCGCCAAAATAACCCCTGGAAAGAAAGGCTGGGGGTGGGATGAGCTTCAGAGCTGGTGGAGGGCAGCATGCAGGGTCCAGGCATTGCAGCAGCATGTGCAAGGTGACGGCTAAGGGGGAATAGTTGGGTCTCCCTGCATGTGGCTCTAAGTGATTGTGCGAGGTTGCAGCACGGAGCACCGTGGATGCTGCTGCGGTACCACAAAGACCTGCTCGGAGAAGAGCTTCAACTGAGAGGTGAGCTCAGAGCAGAAAACACCATGAGGCTGTCGTGGCCTCATGAGTTGGCTTGGTCCATGGTGCCTGATATGGGTCATGCTGTTACGTGGGCATTTGGAGAGGCCAGCATGTCTCAAAGCTCTCAGCAGACCAATTTCCTTTCTCTTTTCATCTGTCTCCCTGCAATTCTTTCATGCTCCCCCCTCTTTCACTTAGAAACAAGAGCTCAAGAGCTATGCTACTCTGAGTTTTAATTTAGCTAGGGCATCTCCTTGCTGCCTTTAATGTCCCAGGTTCAGCCTCAGGCCAAACGGGATGCACTGGTGCTCTCGAACACAGGAATAGAGCGAGTAGGTGGCTTAAAATGAAACAGGCCAATTAAAAACAGCGCTGATGCGGGGGTTGTTTCATCTTGCTAAATTAGCAGATGGAGCTTGGTGCCACTGGATACTCCTTAGGCTAAGAATTTAACAGGCTTCAGAAGAAGTCCAATATGTGTGAGAAGAGCCAGGTTCGAGTTAGTGATTTGAAAGATGCTTGGGAGTCTTGGAAGGCTATAAAGCTATAAAGCCCAGTGAGGGGTGCCTCACTGGGGCCGCTCTGCTAGCCAGGTCGGCTGGACCTCGCTGCCTCCGTTACCTGATATTCTCAATTGGCTGTTTACAACAGATGTCTCTCCATCGAGCCCATTTCTCCTTGATGAATAAGTTTTTTTCTTCTCTCTGGAGAGCAGAGAAGTTGGTCAGACAGGAGAGCGTCAGGGCAACCTTAGTCCCCAGCCTGGCTGCCCAGATCACGTTTCACGCACAGCCGGGCCCTGTCAGGTCATGTCTTTCACCCACATGTCTGCTTCCTCAGCCTCAGGTAGCCAAGGGTCTCCCCGACCTAGCCCTGCTCCTCTGCCTCTCTTGGCTTTTTCTCTGAGGCTCCTGCATGCTTGGCCTCACCTCGTGCAGTGGAAACGCCGTCTCAAAGACTTTCTTCCTCATCAGGTCGCACAACTTCTCTGTTAGCAGAGCACAATAGGGAAGGTTAGAGAGAGGAACCTTTGGTCTCTGCCCTGCATGCTCCCTACCAGGCAGAGTGGCCCCAAACCTTTTCTGAAGCCTTTGGTGGGGCAAAAATGCCTGGGAAATGCCTGGCAAATCCACCTCTTTTGGCTGAAACCCAGTTCAAGCTGAGCATCAAGCTCTGCATCCATCTTCGTTCCCTTACCGAGGTTGGGAGTCACCGTGTTCTGCAGGATGAAGTTCACGATCCGTATCCTGAGTGAGGAGAAACAGGGTTAAAGGCTGTTCGAGGGATTCGGACTGGCTTTCTGGCCTTGAAAAGCAGGGCAGCAGGGAAGAAGAGAGAAGAGGTGCCCCAAGATCCAAGGGCAGAAGGGGGAAAGAAAAGATGCCTTGGCTCTGGACAGCGAGGAGCTGGCAACGTAGCACCACGTTGCAGTGGTAGGTGATATTCTGTGGAATGGGAATTCCAGGGATGCCTGTAAATGGGATGCCTGTCAAAATCCCAAGCTGAACTGGGAAAATCAGTGCTAGCATCGAGGAATGGGACTGCGAGGCGCAGGTAGGCAGGAGCTCCGCTTAGCACCGACCTGGTGGTCACTGGTACATCATGCTGGTCACTGGGGCTTTGCATCTTGCTGTCCGGGCCCCTCAGGAGCAATTGGTATTTCTGGAAGATCCATTTTGGGGCGCGCACCCCATAAAACAGCTTCTTGTCTTCAATTTTCTAGGGGAGTGGAAGAGAAGGGCTGTTAGAGTGATGCTGTCCGAGCAAAGGCCTGGTCGGAGGGATGCACACGCATATGGCAGCGATCTGGATGGAAGCAAGGGCAACAGGCTGGAGAGCTCCATTTTCCGGGAGAGCAGGGATATGCAGGTATCAGCTTTTCCCTCCCATGGCCCCTCACCTTGATGGTGAACCCCTTCTTGCTCAGCTCATCCAGGAACTTCTTCCTCTTGATCTCCTTCTCGCTGCCCATTTGATGGATGTCACTCACGAGGACGAAATCCCACTCCTGTTCATTCTACCCACAGGAAAACATGGGGAATTAACAGGGGGTGAATTTTTTGCAGCCTCTCAGGATGGATTTGGGGGAAAAAGGGTGGATTGGCATCTGTCCCCCCATGCTAGAAGATCCCCAGGGACTGGAAGTGAGTGGGAGAGTTGGGAAACTGAGTCAGCCCATGGCTGTGACATCCTCCCTTTTCCCCTTGTGGGAGCTGTACTGAGCTCTCTGTGAGTGCAGAGGGAGCAAGACTTACCACGGCAGGCGATTCCAGATCATCTACAAACTCTCTCCAGGGAGTCAACAAAATTTCATCCTGTGGAAGAGGATGGGGAGGCTTCAGCACAAGCCCTGAGAGATCCTGTGTCTGGACTTGGAGCAAAGTGTCCCTGCAGACATCTAGAAGGCCCTGTGACCACCCAAATCAGAGTCTTACCCCGCTGCTGGAGCAACTGGACCAAGCTGCTCTGCTCTGGCTGCTAAAAGCAATTGAGAAGCACTCTTTTTTTATTCATTTTTTCTTTAGTGGTGCATGGAAACCTGCCTCTAATTGTGCAAACAAGCATTTTGCACTCTTGTCTGCTGCCCCAGCACATAGCAGGATACAGAGGCTCTGTTAGACTCTCTGAGCTCTGCAGCTCAGGCGATTTGGCAGCCGTAGAAAAAAGACAGTCTGCCAGAGAGCAGGGACAGGAGGTACTTGGGCATTCCCAGCCTGGCAGTCCTGGAGGCAGGCGGAGGTGCGTGGCTGGGCTGGATGGAGCAGCCAAGAGGGTTTTTGCCCTATCAGCCAAGCCATGAGATCAGATATAACTGCTGGGGAAGAGCAGGGTACATGCCAGCACCAGCCTATTTTCCTTCTGGTTTATGCCATCCAAGTGGGAGTCCCAAGAGAGTGGCCGGACGAGTTGATCCAGCTGTCACCTCTGGAGCGGAGCGCTGGTGGTGCAACCCAGCTGTGCAGGGAGGTCCATGTCCCACGTTCTCACGTGAGAACTAGACCCAGGGACCAGAGTAGAGCAGGATGAGGAAAGGATTGAAATGCTGCGCAAAGCTCTGTAATGTGGAGCCAGGGTCCTGAACTCGCCCAGAGCAAAGGGGCCGTGTGGAGACTGGCCAGTGGAAAGACAAATGGAGAAGGCAGCCGAAGGCTGAAACTGTACCAGAAAGACATTTAATCAGTGGACAAAAGGAGGAGAGTGGACTGTCTTAGTGCTTGCCGATGCTCTGCATTTGGCAAGCCTTGCTGAGAGAAGCTGGCAGCTCGATGGACTTCCACTCCAAGGTCCTGGTAGGAGAAGGAACCAGCACTGCCTGCTGATGCTGGCACAAGTCTAGGTTGGCATCACCTCTCTGCTGCTTGTGTTATTTCATTCCCGCCTAGCTGGTTTCTCTCAACCTCCGTACACACTAGCCTCATCCTGCAAAGATGCTGCTCTATAAGCCGCTTCTAAGGAGAAAAGCTGCTCCTGAGCCTCCTTTTCCTTGTAAGCTTTGGGTGAGAGCGAGGAGACCCCTGCCACAAGAGATACAACCCCTTTCCTTGTCTCCCTTCCCTCATAACCTCACCAGCTCTGCACACAGCTGTACAGGGAGGCTGCTCCAGAACCCTGGCAGTGGGAGCATCCCATCCCCACCAAGGGCTTCCGAGTGCTCCCGAAATAACGAGAGATGCCTTTAGCGCCAAGAGGGACTCATTTCACACTCTTCTTTAGCAGCTCGGCAGCATTTTCTCTCTGCTCCATGTGGGCAGAGTACCTTGGCTCCCAAGAGGAGGTATCAGACATGGACTCTAATCCTTGCTATCAAGGAGGAAGGTGGAAGTTTAGTTTTTTCCTAATCGCGCTTGGAGCGGGAGCCGTGTGGTGGAAAGGTGGAACAGAGGTAAGCTGTGTAGTGAGGAGCAGTAATTTTAATGCAGGAAGGGTTTGCCTGCCCTAAAGAGCACCTTGCTTCCCTCCAGCTGAGGGGCTTGCCTCCTTGAGAGACCGTAATACCTCCCCTCGGCTCCTGCCTGTAGGGGAGTTATTCCTTAGGCCACGGGCCAGGCCAGGAGGCAGTATCCTTGTTTTCCTTTCTAACCATGGCTCAAGGAGGGTTTTGGGTGGTTCCTGTCACCCACACTGAGAAGATCAAATCACTCTTTTGGGGATGCTTCCTACCAATGCTTCCTGTGCCCTCCTCCCTTCCCTTTGAGCCCTTCCATCTTGTGTCATAGTTTCCTGAGAAATGTGATCATCACTGATTGGGAAGACACCTATGCGATTACGTTAGGGAGCTTGCAAGGCTTTTTGAATAGAAGAAATCAAATGTTTTTCTCTTCTTTCAAGCCACACAAGCAAAGCTTCCTCAATCCCTCTCTTCCCTTGTTTTAGAAACATCGAAGAATGCTACCAGGAAAGGCAGTGCCTTTTCCTGAGTCTACAGGAGCAGATGATCTCAGGTCTCAGTCTTCTCTCTGAAAAGAGTGCTGGAGTGGGGGGAAATCTTCCTCTGATTTATGCCCTGGCATTGGCATCTGGGGCCATGAATAGTCCTTCTGACCCAGCTGCACTGAGGGGCCGTGTGGGCAGCTCAGCTCTCCCTCGTCCCCAGGACACAGGTGCCGGGCACGTTCCTTGCGGCACATCCATAGTGAGAATTGCTTGCTGGAAAGAGCAGTTGAGTGCTCTTTGGATGCTGGAGTCCCCAGAGAGCCCCAAACCAGTGTGGTGGAGCAGATCATGCCGTGTTTTTAAGCTGCAGGTGGTTCAGGGGTGCTGAGAAATAACTGCTAGGTGATTTATGTCCTACCTGCATTGTGAAGTGGAAGGTCTCTTTCTCCCTGGCCCCTTTTGGCTGCTCTTGGCGGGTCTCTGGGGAGCTGCCTGTGGAGCAGAGGTGGCTGGGGTTTTGCTGCCGAACGTGGTTTGCTTCCCAAGCTGCTCGGACTGAGGTCTCATGTGAAGCAAGCGGCGACTCGACTTCCGCGTGGGACACTCTCCCGCTCGGGGAGGGAGCTGCCTCTGCCTGGCGATGAACAGAAACCGAGGAGGAGGCGAGAAGGCTGCCCTTCACCCTTGCTCAAGGAGTGGCAAGCCCAGTACCGCCCATCGAGATAGGCAGGTAACCCTTGGCGGGCGGCTTTCGCAGCTCCTGGCAAACCCCTGGCTTGGTGCAAACACTTCTGCCTCCCTGGTCTTCCCCCTTCCATGATCCGCTGAGAAAACCTGGCTCCCTGGAGGGGCCAAGTGGAGGCAGAGCAATCCTTCCTTCCCTTCCTTCGCCTCTCAGCAGCTAGCGAAAACATCACTGCAAGTCATGCGTTTTTGTGCCTGCATGCAGTACACCTTGTGCTGTCGCACGTGGGGCTTCATGAGCCGCTGTCAGCAACTTGGGGAACATCTGCTGGTATTTTATAATCCTTAAGAACAACTATTCCTTCCCTGCGGGCTGAAGAGGGAAGCAGCAAAGTGTGCTCTGAACATCACAAATAGCAGTGGCCTCCTGCCTCCCTGTGCTTGAAAATCTTGTCGCTCTTAAGCGGATAGGATTTTCTAGGGTAGAATTACATCAGCTTTCCTGGTGGGCCCCATGACCCCTGTGTTTTGATGCTGAAAATCACACCCAAATCGCTGTGTTAACGAGGCTTGAAGGGCCTCCCTTCAGGGGGGTTTGTGGAGCTCCCCAGGGGGAACACTCTCTTTATCCCCTGTAGCTCTTTGTGAGTGTGGGAGAAAGTATGTGCGTCTACATGGAGAGAGACCGAGGCCTCCTAAGATAGTGCTGAAGGTGCTTTTAGCATCTCCTGCCAGAAGGCCAAAGACCTTTGCAGCGTGAGCACTGCTGGGTTAAACGGAAACAGGGTTATAAGGAGGTGGGACAGCCACGTGGCTCTGCCTGCACATCTGTCTTCCACCTGCAGACTTTGCCAATGAGGAACGGGAGGACTTTGCTCTAAAGATGGGCCAGTAATTGAACATAGGCGTCAGCCGCTTCGAGCAGAAATCCCCCAAACTCGTAGCTTTATTGGCCAGTGTGGAAGGTGGATCTGTCCCCACAGGCTGGCTGTTTGCCCAAGCTATTGCTGCTGGGGCAGGGCAGATGATCAAATCCTACTCGGCTGCAGTATCGCATTGGATTGATAAACTCAAGCCACGTTGGCGATGGTTGGGCCTCAGTGAAGCAAGATGGCATTGAAGCTGTCTAGGAGCACTTGCTTGACCCGTTAACCTTGGCCAGAGTCAAAAATGGTAATTTCCATCTGCAAAGTGGTAGCAGACTGCTGAAGGCTTTACTATAATAAACCAACTAGAAAGAGAGTGCCTGTCCTCAGCCCTCCTTGTAAGGAGACTTTCAGAGGGTGGGCGCCTGCTCCCAGGGCACAGAGGCTGTGCTGCATGAAGGCATCCCTCATTTAGGATGATGATAAAACATTTATTTGCTCTTTCCAATCCCCGAGGCATTGGGTTTTTTTCTTTTTTTTTTCCTTTTTTTTTTTTTTTTTTTTTCAGGAGAAGAATTCAGAGGGCATTAGCTTCCTGTATATCTGTGGAGAAGGACATGAAAGGAGAAAGATCCCTCAGAAGATGTTTTTCAGCACAGCTTTCTGGTTAGAGGGGCTGTGGTCCCTGGAGTGCCTTTAAGTCACTCGTGGACTCATTTTGAGCAGAGCTTTTTCATCCTGCCCGGGTGTCTTGCTGTTCCAGCCGACAGTCTACACAGCCAGCTCCTCATATATGTTCCCAGAGATACCCTTAGATACCACAAAGATTTAGAGTCTGACTGAGTAGTCTGAATGGGACAAAGTGGCTGGAAAACAAAGAAAAAAATAGGACCTTTCTGTGTGCATTTATTTATTGTCCTAATTTTGAAGACATCAAAGTCCAGTTTGAAATATCCAGGAAAGTCTGTTCAATGAAATGGGCAGAAGAGAAATCATGTTAAGCTTGAAGCCTACTTGCTGTCAGCAAAGGAGTAAAGATGAGCATCATTTGGAAATTGGTGATGTTGAACAAGTGCTTGTTGAACCTTTTAAACTTAGAGATCGCTTGTAGGGCATATGTTTCTCAGCAGCTAGTAAAAATCCTGCTAGAGACACTGTGAATGAGAAAGATGGCCAAAAACCCGAGCCTGGCAGTAAGCCGGTGTTGGGCCTGAACACATCTCAAGCTGCTGTCTTCTAGCTCCGCCAAATGCGCTTTGGGTTTGCTTGGAAATTTCCCACTACGTCGTGAGGGCAGGCAGGGAGCGCAGCCCTCAGCTGTTGATGCCAAAGGCTGTTCTGCTGTCGAGCTGCGTGGCGATACGGCTACCTGCATTCCCTTACAGAGCTCGGGCACTTTTATCCGACTTCTAGGCTGTTTAGTTAGGGACACTGAGACCTCGGGGCTCCTTTCCAGCGTACGTGTTGCCATTCAGCCTGCTGAAGAAATTGCTGGACTTGCCTCAAGGCGTCATTAACGCGATAACAGCACATCCCTTCCGCAGAGTTTTGACCTGTCCCAACGTCCTGAAGTCACCGTGTTGGATCTAGGTCAACAGGCAGAGGGAGATGAAAGTCCATAAATGACTGAGAGGCCTGAAGCCGGCTTGGTGACTGCCCAAAGTTGCAGCATCAGCTTCGTCATCATGAGGTTTTTCCTTCATGTTTTGCACAAATCTGAGCTCTAGGCTGCCTCGTAAAGCCTTGCCAGGAGAGTGTGTTTCAAGTTGGTAGGGGACTCTACAGTGGCCAGTGTTACCGCTGTACATCTGTACGCTTGGTTTTTCCCAAGGGACAGTATTGCACCTTCTCAGGGAGTCTTTGGCCAAATCCTTTCCGCTCAGGTGCAGCAACTACACAGACATGGGCTGTCTTTACTAACGAAGCAAGCAGAAGTGTGGCTTTGCCAACGCAGCAAGGCTTTTTTCTTCATGTACAGATGCATGATTTTAATAGAGCCGGCAGCTGTAGGTGGCTTGTGCTGGCAGTCCCTAAACCCACACGCTGCCTAGCTGCCTGCTGCCATCATGTGGCCAGCTCGTTCCTTTACAGCCACGTAAATATTTTCTCCCCCTTTTTTTCCCCCCTCAACTTTCTTTTCTTTGCTCCTGCAGGTTTCTCCCTTAACAGTCTCACGTCAATGCCAAAAGACAGTTTGGAAAGCGTGCGACGGTCGGCTGCAGGTAAGAGACCCCATGATGGGGCTGAGGTTAAAATATGTCTATACAGCAGGCTTGAGGACACAGGATAGCACAAGGAGCACTTGCAGCTTTCTCTCTAGATGTGGGGTATTTTTGTTGTTGTTCATGTTCCAGAAAACTTAAATATATATATACTGAGTTTTTACAGCTTTCCTTTGTCCCTGGATAACGCAAGGAGTCTGTCTAAAGCCAAGCAGCTTTCTTTTAATGACTATTCTGCGTTTACTTTTTGGCAAAAGACCCAGAGAGAGCCAAATGCAAAGCTGCTGTCCTGTCCCAGCGGAAAGGACATATTTTTTAGGCGGATTAACGCCTCTCCTTGCCCTGTTCCTTGGGCAGCAGGTCTACCCAGAGGTGAGGCGGTGGCTCCGCAGCCCCGCGGCGGGGAGCGGTGCAATTCCGGGGCTCCTTCCTGCAGCCTCCCCTGCAGCCTCTGCGTTTCCAGGGCAGCGGAGGAGGGAGGACGAGGAAGAGGAAGGAGGAGGAGCGAGGCCAATGGCGCAGGCGGTGCCTCCCGGCGCAACGGCCCCAGCGGCGCTCAGGGAGGGGCGGTTGCCGCGGCAACCGCGGGCGTCCCGCCCCCTTCGCGCCCACCCTCCCAGCAGCGCTGTGCGCCTGCGCCGACGTGCGGTCGCGCGTCGGGG
>VZSV01000266.1:523288-589956 GCA_013398735.1 Nothocercus julius | reverse complement strand
CCCGAGAGGGACGGCGCCGGCCTGCGCCGCAGCACCGAGTCCGAGGTGTACGATGATGGCACCAACACCTTCTTTTGGTGAGAACCGCTGCCCTTGGCGCCCCGCTCGCCCACCGCGCCCAGGCCCGCTCCGCAGCGCGTGGAGTCTCGTCCGTGCTTCCATTTGTGTTGTCGTATGCAGAGCAACACGCTGCACGTATTTCTTCTCCCTCGGTCTCGCGGGAGGTCGCTTCTGTCCCAGTGGTTTCCTAAAAGCCGACTGGAAATCCGAACTTGAAATACTCAAGTTCGGCCGAGGATGTAAACTGCGTTTCGCTTGGGTTTGCGGCATACTGAATCCAGCAAATCAAGGCAAAAACACTTTTTCTCTCTCTCTCCTTTTTTTTTTTTTTTTTGAAAAGCGGCTAATTGTCAAGTACTTCTTTGCCTCACCATGCACCGGAGTATAGAAAGTACTCGGCTGACATTAGAGCCGTCTTTTTGGAACCTGAGCTAAAGGCGAGATGATTTTGGCTGCAGTTTGTAGTGGATTGAGAAGGGGAGGATGTTTGGCTCTGCCCCCGCCAATCTGGGCAAGAGCAGAGGGGAGGTGCTGTTGGTCTTGATGTAGCTGCAGATATTAGGTGATACTTCTGCCAGTCTGACACTTTCCTTGGTAGAGAAGCACTCAGATACCGCTTGAATCCCCATGCGCTCGCTACGGAAGCGGTTGGAGCATACGCAAGTATAATCCAGGAATAGTGTTGTCCTGGGGACACGTGAACTTTCCTGGGGAGGACGCATTAGCATTGCCACATGTAGGCTGATCGAGTAACTGGATCTTCCTGAGGCCTGCTGAGTAGGGTCAGCTTATAAATGGAAAATGGGTAAAACTGTCACTTTCTTACTACTTTGTCAGTTGTTTTCTGAGGACTTAGTAATGCCTGAAGTTTTTATCTGTTTTTATAATGTAATCTCTCCTTTTGCACTTTATTTATTTTGCTTTTTTGTTATGGTAGTGTCAGTACAGTGTGCAGTCTGCTTTCTTTAGAGAGTTGAAAGTATTACTATGCCACCTTTTTTTAGTGCATTTGTTTGCTAGTGCCTTGTTGCTTGTGCTGATGGCCAGGAGTTTAAAAAGCTTCTGAAAGCTTCTGGATTTTTCCTTTTGTTACTTTTGACCTGTGTGCGACACTGTTGCATGTGCCTTTGCTAGTTTATCCTCTTGTCATGCCTCAACTTTTGCTGTGAATAATCACTGTCCTTTGGCCCAAGTTAAGTATTTAGTTTCTGTGGCCCTTGGTGCTGTTCTCACACTGGCTGTTACGGATGTGGCCCCAGAAAATTGAAATTTAAGAGGTGCCCCCCTCTTTTTTTTTTTTTTTTTAAACACCCTGTGAGTTACTGTGAAAGTACCTCTTCTTCTACAAGTTAACCTTATCTCGTAGATAAGGTTACTCTTATGGCTTGCTCTGTTTGAAGAAATCAAGAATTTGAAACTTGTAAGTAAAGAAACCAGTCTAGAAGTAATGTAGTATAACTTGCAAAGGTAGTTTCCTGCTATAAATGCAATCCTCTGAAAACACGGTCCTTTTTAGCTATTTGCCTATTCCTTTTAAAATACCCTGTTTCCAGAAACAGTTTTTAGGTGTTACAGAACTTGTAATTGGTTTTATTTTGAGAGAACAGAACAGTTTGTGTGCTTAGTTTTAATAAATTTAGCCTGGAAAATAGTGTATTTTGATTAAATGTATGGGATCCTGCATGATCATACCATGACAACTATTATTTGTCATGACGAAAATCAAGCAAAGGAAAGGGGAAGGAGCTTTATAAAACATTATCTTTTAACTCCTGAATTAATTTCCAGACGTCTATTACTACTAGACAAGAGCTGGAAATGCGCAGATCTGTGTGGTAAGCAGCTCTTCTATGTGGAAGGTGTTCAATGCTATTCACAATACACTTTAATGTTTTTTGCCTATCTGCGTTATAAAGTTAGCTTTCTGAATACAAACAAAGGACTTCTTTTTGGCTGAGGTTGACTTCTGTTTTTTTTGTACACTGCAGCACGCTAGATCTGATATTTGTACTGAACTAAGAAGGGAAAGGCATCCATCTTCGGATATCTGCCTGCAGAAGAATGGCTTGATTTATCTTACATGTTCAATCTCTCTATGACAACTCGCCCTCTTCTTTGATTATCAGTTTTGGATCATCTAGTCCAATCAGGTGTATAGTTTTTGATATAAGACTCTTGTGCTGCCGCAGATTTCTGCATTCCCAACTTGTATTTAATCGAAACATTCATCCTCAGAAAAGTATCCAGTCTTGATTTGAAGATGTCAGGAACTACCAGATGTATCTTTGCCACTGTGTTGCCTTGTGACTCTATGGGTTAATTGTTTTTGCTAAGCCTTACTTTAATTCAAATTTAACTAGCTTTAAAATTCTGTGTTGTGTCTTGGTGTGTGTTTCTCTGTCACAATAAATAACTTTTAATCACTATCATGTGGATATGATGTTGGCTAGTAAGCTCATGCGGTCTTAGTGTGACAGGAGAGACTTCTAGAGCTCAGAAACTAGAAAGAAAAAAAGGGAGGAATGGTAGGTAGAGCAGCCTTGGTGCTAGTACAGCTTTTATAGAAATCAGTTTGGGCTGTTTGCTGCAGAAAGGGTAGGAACCGCATCTGAGGAAAAGATAACCCTACAGGCTGTTTCTCTCACTGTATCCTGTATTACAGGAAATCTTTCCTGGTCACTAGCGCAATATCATTTTTGGAAGTGAAGATTAGTATGCAAAGCAACCATTCTTGGAAATGCAGGATTGATATTCCAAACAAAGTTGTTATGTATCCATTCCTTGCATATAGGTCTTATCTCCAAAAAAAAAAAAAAAAAAAAAAAAAAAAAAAGCTTACAAGTAGCAAGAGGTTTTCTCAAAGGGCACCTAGAGGAAGAAATGAATGATTTTTTTGAAAGAGAGATACCATGTGGGAAAATCTGCAAATCAGCAAGGGCTTCACCCTCTTGTGGGGATTACTGCAGCATTTTCAAGGGGTCTTTCATGAAGCTTTATGGAAACGCAATGTTTGCTGTGTTTTGTCATGCTATAAAAGCTGGCTGGTTGAAAGCAGACCTTGGTGAGGTCCTGTGTATGCTTGAGGCATTCTGCTTGGCTACCTTGTCCGAGTTGACTGAGGGCTAAGTGTAATCGTGTTGCTCACATGAACAGCAGAAGGGTGTATTTTGGTTGCTTGCCTTTTGTATTTAGATATGTCTTGGCAGTATCTGGTTGCTTGAAAGAACCCCAGGAGATAGTTGTGTGAGGTAGCCAAGTCACTCTAGCCTGCGGGATAACTTAACTCTTTTTGCAGATGAAGTTAGCTGTGTCCTGCAAATTGCAGTATTAGAATATCATCGCCCTTTCCCGCAAGAAAAGTGTGTCCTTCTGACAAGGAAGATGACACCTAAATACGATACCTTTATGCATAGGTCTTATTGAGGGTTTAATGCCTCAAATGGACTTTAGGCCAAGTAATATTTCTCTGCATTGGTTTCTTTTTTTTGTAAACAGTTTTCAACATTTAAAGGAGGCTGTGGGAAGAACGTGATGCGAGTGAGCACAAGCTGAGGGGTGCTTTTCTGGGGAGTGCAAAGTTAGAGCAGCCACCAGTAGCCCAAGCAACGCAACTGAGTTTTCAGTATTTGGAGAAAGCAAAGGTTCAGCACACGAGTGCAAGGGATTAGTCTGACCCTGTGAAAATGACACTCTTACAAGGAAAGTATCCTCCTAGAATGAATTTCTGGGGTGTTTTCTGCATGCGCGCTGCAGTGATAGGAGCTTTCTGCAGAGAGCTGCTTCAGTGCATGAACTCTGGCTCATCAAAGCACTGTCATATGACTTGAATTCTACTGCAGTTCGCAAAACAAGCCATCAACCTGAAAAATTATCTCTGTGCTTTTATGCAATTACATTTGGCATAAGGGCACATTCTTTCTCTTCCCATTTCTTGCAATTATTTTTAATAAAGACTACCACATCTTGCTATGGAGCAAGTCTTTTTCTTGAGTGTTTGCCTTAGCTGTAATACACAGTCCCACAGTCTTGGTGAATTATTTTAAATTCAAACTTGAAATACAGAGATTGGAACAGGTTTGCAGGTTTACTTTGAGTGTGTATTAAAAACAGGTCTTTCTGCAGCTTTATTTAACTTGCCAACAGTAGAAAAGCTGAATGGAGCTGCTGCTTTTCCTCATGCTCTTTCAAAGGAAAATGACTAACTCCTGAAGCTGCGTTTGCTTTTTAATCCATTGTTCTGGTTTCTCTATGGAAGTAGGTACCATTGTGTGTTTCTTGTCAGGCAATCATGTTATGAGAGTCAGCTACTTGTGGAAGTGGAAAATCAGATGGCAAGGAAAATGAATGTTACTATTTTAAAGAGTGACAAGTTATGTACAGAAATGTAATCGCTGCTGTGTACTCTTACAGATGTACTGAAGACTTGTTAATGGCCTCAGAATAGGTACTTTTGATTATCTCTACGAGTTTCCTAAGCTCTAGCCTTGTATTTTGAAACCTGCTTAAACTAATAGTGACTGTTTTTTTGTTGTTGTGTTACAGATTTTGTTGTATTACAAGCTGCCTAGAGCTTTCAGGTAGTGTTGCAGCATAAAGTACATATTTGTTCTGGTTGCTGCTATTATTTTTGTGATCTGTGTGGATGACAGAGAAGACAGAATAGAAAAGCAAGGGAGAGTCCAACAGGGATATACAGTATTTCTCTTTATTTTACTGACTGCTTTCTTCAAAAGACTTTGTCTTTACAGAGAATAGAAAAAACTAGAAAGATGTATTTAATGTGCAAAATCTGCGCTCAAGTAATAATGTTTTCAGACAGTATCTATTTATTAGTCCTTGACTAGAGATTAAATGTTTATGGAAAACTTGATATCCAATTGCCCATTTGATATTAATTGCCTCAACTTAGACATATCTATTCCATATCTGGTTAGCTAGGAGCCCCTTGCTTTATTTTATATTTCTTGATGCTTCAGGCCTTCTTACTTTCTTAGCTTCAACGGCATACTGACCTGAGGTCTTGTGCCAGAAACTGGTGTTTGAACTCCTGTTTTTGAAACAGGCTGACAATTTCCTTTGCCTTCATGGGCAGAGATCTTTTCGGTCATGTTTAGCATGAACAGATTAGTCCCGTGTTTCTATTTTTGGAATGTATTATCAAGATTATGACTGAAGGTGGTTTGTTTTATTTTCCTCCTCCTTGTTGCTGAAGGGTCAATTCTCTTGTTCTCTTTACCCCAAAAGACTGTTAGGACTGTGTCCCTGTTAGGTAGGAGTCTGATTTTGAATGGCAAAGTGACGGTTAAGTTATAGTTTAATACTCAGTCATATTTTCTAATAGTTCACACCATGCATGCTCTTCTTTTGAGCTTTGTTACTCTTAAAAAGTCACAAAAATATATACAGTTTGAGCGAGGGTGGAAAAAAGAGAAATCCTTTGCATATGTTTCTCAACAGCTGTTTTTAAAGTAGTTGGTGCATCATCTATGACAAATGAGGACTTGAATGGAAAGAAATGGGTAGTAAGGGTGTGGTCCAGTTATTTAAGCAGTTTGAAGGAGGTCATACAGCCTGCCCTGTCTGCTCTGCTGCCTATGCCAGGGTGTAACTCCTTTCAATTCTGAGAGCTAGATCTGTCTGAAAAATAACCTCTCTCTCAAAAAAAAAAAAAAAAAAAAAAATGATTTAGGGATTTTTTTTTCTATTAGGAAGGGAACAGAGAAGTTCTCATATTATTGTTTCTTGAAAAAACTGGTGATTTTCAATATGAAAGAAAAGTTAATTACCACCGAAAAGTAAAATTAAAAACAAACTGATCTTACTTTCTGGAAAAGTCCCCACTGCTTTTTAGGATATAGTGGAGGAGAGAGGTAGCATGGGGGAAAGTGCTAGTTATAAGCTTTGGAAAAATGTTAGTGCAGAAAAGTAAGCTAATTAATGTTACAACATTTTTGTTTGGGTTTTATTCTGGATTTTCTGTTTTTTTTTCTATGTATAATTGCATTTATGTTTCTCTAGGCACCATTGTGGAGATTTTTCACATGAAAGCTTCAAAAGTTTTTTTTTATTCCACCCCCACCCCCCAAAACCAAGGAGTTCGTACTCCTTGCCTTTGGTGTACAGCCCAAATTCTCTTGTGATTTCAAGGAGAAGGTGTGCACTCTGCTAGGCTTAGCTCCTTCCAGTCTCCAAAGGCTCCAAGCTAGGAGAACATAAGCCTTTTTGCCTAATTCCCTTAGTGCTTACCTTGCAGCCAAGAACATCCACAGCATCACCTTCCCCTTGATGTATCCCTCTAGAGTGTATATAGAAAATAAAGTACTCCCTCTTTAGGCAATTTAATTAGTCTTGACTCTTCACTAGTATTTCTGCTATTCATATTTCTGGCTACTATAAATGCTTACCCATTTCTCTTGCTCCATGTTACTGTGGATTTTGCACTCCAGCTCTCCAAGGTGTGGAAACACATGGTATGATTTCTGTGCTTACTTGCTTAATTTTTGGCTCTTGACGAGTAAGTTTGCATGGTGATTTGCGAGCTCTAGTAGCTGTCATAATTTTGTCACCATTAACATTTTTCTGGCTAGGGTTGTTAACTTGCTATTTCCAGAAGAGAAGCCAGGCTGAGAAGTCTTTCATTCTGCTTCCTGAACTTCATGCAGTACTGAAAATACATCTACATGACTAAGCATCTTGAAAATCTCCTATGAGAGAATGTTTCTCTGCTTGGCAATGAAGACTTGGCAAAAATGGAATGGAGGGAATGATATGCAGCTCCCTGTTTCTTATCGAACAGGGAAGCTTGCTGCATTTCAAGCAGAAGATTGCGGTGTCAAAAATAGACCGAAGATGGGGCGCATGAAGCTCTCCCACCCTGAATATTCCTTGCCCTTCCACAAAGAATAAAACCGTTGTGCTTGAGTAGATGAATTTCTAGGCCTGTTTATCAAAGTGAGGCCATGCTGTTAACTGATTTTTTTTTTTTATTTTATTTATTTTTTTTTTGCAATTTACAGGACACTAAACACACAGGAAACGTGATTGGCTTAGTTTATGTGTGCAGATTGACTATTTCTAGATTTAAGTGTCCTCTTAGATACTCATTTTAAAAAAAAGTAACAAAACAAGAGATGAAACATAGTGCATCACCTTGTAATTGATGTAGCTTCTTTCTGTGATCAAAAACAGGTGTTTTTCTATTAATTACGTACAGCTGCCCAGAGTAAACAGGAGACCGCAGTCTGAGGCAAGTGAGTTTAGACCCTTGGCTTCAATTCCCCATTGCACGGTATCCTTTAAGAAGGGGCTGTATCTAGTTTTTCAGCTCCTGTCAGGTTACAAAATAGACATCGAGTCATGTGACGGTTAAATGAATGTTAAGTATGTGATGGCTGAATCACCTGTTATTTGTCATCCTGTGAAGCACGTTGAAGGGAAAATGCATCCATCGAGCAGGAAGCTTGCTGTGAAGTCCTTGTGTATTCTTTGACACGGGGAAGCTGTGCTAATTTTGAAAATACTCCTATGGGTGTGTTTTTCTGCTTTCTGGAGTTGGTTAGTCTGTGTCCTCTGGACTGCAAGGAAGGATAGTGTTAAATACCGAATGCCTTTCTATCGGTTGCCCAAGAGGATTGCATCTTCTTATGAGGTATTGCATGTGTTTTCCAGTGGGATTAAAAGGATGCTGTGAGAGCTGGTTATATTTTGGATTAGAATGAACTTCAAATTGCAGTACAAACTCATGTTTACCTTAACTTTCGGGGTTATTTTTAGATTGATTATTGAGTTTATTTAGAGATAGCAAGTGGACTTCTCAGAAATGCATGGTGAGCTTTGATTTGCCATGAACTGTATGACTTGAGGAAATGAATTTGCTTTTTTGTTATAAAATGGAACTGGAATAGTAGCTGGTATTATGCTGTAATATAAAAATGTGGGACTGGCAAATATGTACTCATACTTGCCACTTAGTAATTCTCATTTGCTTTTTTTCTATTCTCTAAGCTCAATGTTTTATACCTGTGATATTTAATGATTTGTATTAAGAATATGGAGTAGCCCTCTAAAACAGATCTCGCTCTTTGTTTGGCTCTTAAATGACTAGACTTCCTGTGCTTTTGCTTCTGAGCTGAGGTCAGGTCAGAGTTTTCAGCTGAAAAAAGTGAAATGCTCCTCATTATGAAAGGAATTTTCAACTTTAAAAAATTGCTGCTGTATAAGAATATTGTCTGTTGCGTAATTAGTATTTCTTTATGCAGCTCAACAAGCTGCAGGAAGATCTCTTCTGAACTCCGGGGTCCACATCTACTCACTTAGATCTCTACGTTCACAGTACTTTAACAACATTTATGTAAATAAATGAGCTCTTGTGGATGAGGCAGTGAGAACTCTTGCTGCATGTAGGCTAGTTGTGCTTTCTCTGCTCCAGCATGTCAGGCCAGCAAGGTTGTACATTTTCACACGGTGGTAGAACAGCCCCCTGAGCCAGGCAAGCTTTTATGTGTAGTTTTGCTGACGCAAACTTCTAGCCTTTGGTTTGAACTTGCTATTCAGATCTAAGATGAAGTGAAACTGTAAGAATTATTGGAAATAAAAAAAAGAGTCTATTCAGTCTGCTGCTGTTTCTGTTGTTAATAGACTCTGTAATAAATCTGTGCTTCGAGTATCTTTAAATATATATATCTGGTGAATGGGAAGAGAGACTTTACTTTTTAGTTTTCTTGAGGTCTCTGTTAGCATGATTGGTACCACTGGTTTTCCATTTGCCGTTGTTTGGGCAAGTGTTTGTACAAATTTTAAGTTGAAGAACTGAGAAGAAAATGAGCAAGATTCTTATAACAATAGGCTTCTGTTACATGCTTGTGGATGATT
This sequence comes from Nothocercus julius, assembly GCA_013398735.1. NCBI lineage: Eukaryota > Metazoa > Chordata > Aves > Tinamiformes > Tinamidae > Nothocercus > Nothocercus julius. The sequence continues at coordinate 581,025 of VZSV01000266.1, read as the reverse complement.
CTCTGATGACCAAGTTTAGGGCAAACAATGATTTCTTTATTTTTTGTCAAACACTACAGATAATCTAACACGTCTGGAAAACATGAAACTTGCTGCAGTGTAGATAGTGACCTTCGTGACGTTTTCCAAACCCAAGTAAAGACTGCCATTTTTTGCTTTCTGTTTTTTAATTTTCTTTCTTCTAAATTCTAGGAGAGCTCACACCTTAACAGTTTTGTTCATCCTCACCTGTGCTCTGGGATACGTAACCTTGTTTGAAGAAACACCCCAAGATACAGCCTACAATACAAAGAGGTAAATACTGCTTGAGAAACTGTTCCTGTATGGTGCACAGCAGTAATGAGTAGCTATGTGGTCATGTTGCCTCCTGGTAAGCTAAGGTACAAATTTACAGTATAATAGGTGCTCTGGGAACTGCCTGTGTTCATGCTTTTACCCCTGTGGAAAAGCTGTCTAAAATGACCTGGCATTAACTTGTTTGCATGCCAAAACCCTTAGAAACCAACAAGACCAAACTTAAATATTTTAAGCCTCTTTGCTACTGGTCTTTGAATTTAATTTCTAATCAGTTTAATGTTCTCACTGTCATAAATAGGCTGTGCGTGTGACTTAAAACCAAACATGAAACTCCTCCAAAGCCTCAGAAGTACTGGTTGTTTTTGGTGACCATTCTAGCTCTTGTTCTTAAAATAATGTAACAGTCTAAATTACATCTATTTTTTTTTTTTTCTGACTTTACTATTTAGGTAAAACTATGTTTGAGATTTTAATGTAGATTTGGGTTGAAAATAAACATGAGGATTTGTAGCCCAAAAGGAAATTCTTGGAAAATAAAGACAAGACTTAATGGCATGTTCCACTTCTACCTTGATTTAAACTGATTAAACATACTTTTCTTTACAAAGAAATAGGCTTTTCGTCATCCTTATAGTTCCCTGCCAAGCCTTTCTTCAGTCTAGGTGTATTTTAAGAATTAAGGGTTATTTAAAGGCTTCAAAGTATCTCACACCTAACCACGAAAATCATGGTTTTCTGCCTGTCTGGTTTCTTAAATATAACATTAATTTTCGCCTTGCTGTTAAAGGTTTTTTTCTACTTTTTTTCACTCTTCTTTTTTAAGTTTCTCAGGATATAACACTTATCATCATGGAGATGCAGGAATTGGAGTATTTTCTGAGATAACCTTGGGTATTATTCTATCAGTCACACAACAGCTGTAGCTAATGTAATTCACACTTTTACATGTGTGCAGAATGGAAGGTTTGTCTTTTATGTGTGGGTGTAAAATGGAATAGGTTGGAACATAGAGCCTTGTCTGGAGCTGGGAAAACTTCCAAGACATTTCAGTGTGAGCAAATGCCATTTTATTCCTAGTTACAGCAATGAGAGTGCCTAGGCAATAGATGGAGGTGTGACAGGGCAATTTAAAACCAAGAAGAAGGGAAAAGCTGAAAAAAGTGGTGACACCTCATTAGGGGATGTTATAGGTATGTAGTATGGTGACTCGGTGGAATATCCTATTTGAGATTAGAGCCATTATGGCTTTAATAAAAACTAAAGAAGAATAGTTATCAGATCAGCCTTTCTTTCATGAAATAAATGTTGCTTTCTGCAAGTTTGATTCAGAGAAGAGCGTTTCCAGTTGTTAAATTTAGCAACATTGTACTAGGTTATGAGTAGAAGATATTCTCTGTGTCACTGCTCGTACAGTACTGCATGCAAAATCTACCTGCAAAAATACTAGAAAAACAGCATCCTGGGAATCATATAAGATCTTCCAAGTACTGATTTGATATGATCTCTCTCCTTTTTTTTTTTTTTTTTTTTTTTTTTTTTTAAAGGTATGTCTCTGTGTCTATTCATGCCCTGTCCTTGTGCTGTAGCTGTATTCACTGTAGCCACATGCTGTATTTTGGCATTCTCACAAAAGAGTTAATTGAATGTGTTTTATGTTGGAGAACTGTTTTATCTTGAGTGCACAATGGACATATCCTGGATAGTTGTGCTTCTGTGGGAGAAGTCTGGAAATTAACATGTTCAGCTTTGGCATTTATTTTGGGAGAGAATTTAAGAGTTCTCTTAAATTTTAGCCTACAGTCTGGTATACAACTTCCTGCCCGTTTACCATTTCAACTCCAGCTGGATATCTGCCCTGCAGAAACTAGGGGATCAGAGGTAGCAGTTGCCAAAGTGTTACTTTATCTAAAGGTATAAATCAATGCATGCAGAACACAAGTTTTACATGCCTTTGCTAAGCACTACCTTTATTGCCTTGGATCTGATTTATGAGATGGGAGAAATTGCCTTTGTTAACTCGGCACACGCCTTTTTCTGAGTCAATTTTCAGTGAACTCCTATCTGTGATTGCTTAAATCTCGTTTCTAAAACCTTTGAGAAAAGAGATTTGCTGAATGTAGCACCATTAAGCATGAAGGATTTCAACTCTATTCCTCTTCTGACTGTTGTTCTTACTTTCTTTTGAATTCTGCTTCTCCGCTGTTCCTGACTAGTTTTTGAACAAAAAGGGGTTTTCTGAGCAGCAGTAAGATGGTCACAGTATGCATAAGTATACCCATATCCTCAGTTTTCACAAAAAAATTCCAGTATCTGTGACTTAATTCTTCTGCTCTAAGATTTTTTTGCAGTCTTAATGTAGCACTGTCATGGGTTGTGATGTAAAATTTTGGCCCACTTGAGGTCTTTGCTGTCTGCAAATACTTCATGGGAACACTTGCCTGCTTAATGACCGTCAGTTGTTTTATTACAGCTCATACCATCAGCAGTGTTTCTGACTGTCCTGCCTCTTTATTTTCAACTACTGCACAATGAGATTGAAGCAGTGTGTCAGTCTTTAGGTGCAGAGTCTAAACCAACACTTGCAAACAGTTAAACCTCTGTTTTCAAGCTCTTACTGAGGGATGCCAGAATGCTTGCAAGCTGTGCTAGGTACTTAGGGAAAATGTAATAGCACAGCAATTTGTATATTTTGCTGCTATCTGATGTCACTTGGATGGGCTAATATGGTAGAAATCATCTGAAGCTACTAGCTTCTCATTTCCCATGAAGGTGCTCCATCCAGTCACCCACAGGGGCAGTTCAGCTGAGGGTGAGTGGCCAAATTCATGCAGCAGGATTCTTGCATTTTAGGAGAAATGATGCACACACTAAAACTTTATTTGGAACATGATTTTGAGATGAAAAAGATGCATTCAGGTATGTATTAGGGCTGTATGTATCTGCTGTATGTATTGCTGTATGTAAAAAAAACCTGTATGTATCAAGGCTGATACATGACATGGAATTTCACGCTGTAAAACAGTGTCTCTTCTGAGGCACCTTTCTACACTAGTTTTCCGAAATATCCAAGTAGATATACGTGTATTTTCAAGTTGACCTTTAATTTCCAGTCACCCGAACCTTCAGAAAAATAAGATAACAGGGAGGCTAAGCCTCCATCCGCCAGCCTTCAGCTCTCGATTTATTGATGGGATCGTGCCAGTCAGGCCAATGCAGATACAGCCGGAGAAAGCACAGGAAACAAGGACTGCGTAGTTAAAACTGTAGGACAAAGGATGATGTACAGATGCTCATAGACAAATTCATTGTTTTGTGTCTCTGAATCAACTCTTTTAAAATAATACAAACAATAGCTCATCTGTAAAAACAGAACAGTTTCCATGTTTTCTGTTTGTTGGTTTGGCTGAGTGCTAAAATTATTTTTGTAGACCTTTGACTATTCAGCATATTCCCGACATACTACTCAAGAAAATATGTTAACCGTGTCCCCCCAGGCTATCTGCAAGGATAGCTTGAAATAAGCCTTGTACCCCTTTGAAATCCTACTGCAGTTCTTATCCCCAGGCATGGTGAGCCAGCAGGACAAGGTGTAGATGAGCCTTTGAAAGCTTCATAAAGGAGGCAATATGTTGATGTTAAAGGGAGAAATTTAGTCATTACAGGAAGGAAAAAAAAAAAAAGTTAGGGAGCTGGCATGGATGCTATGCAACATCATACTTTTCTTCAAAACTTCCCATGGTGAACGTAAAGTCAAATCACATAGCTTTTGTGCAGCTTGTTTTGTGTAGCTTGTTTTAGTGCAACGCTTGTCAGTGGATGTGGAGAAAGGAACGGAACTGTAAGTTCTCGTGGTGATTTTCGTTCAAGTCATCTCGAGCTATGGGAAAATTATCTTCACAAAGGGGAAGACCCTGATCTCAGATGTCTTGGTTTGTAGTTGAGCACAATGACAGTGAACAGTGTTGTGTGATGTTACATGCGACAGATTGCAACCTGTTCAGTTCAAATATACTTCCATAGTCCCCTTATTTCCAATACAGAGCAGTGACTCAAAATGCAGAATGTTCTCATTATCTGAGAACAGCTGGAAACTTTTGGGGCATCTTCATTTTGGAAAATCACCATGGAACTATCTATTACAGGTAGCTAACTCTGTTGTACAACAGAAAGCAAGCAAAACTGGCTTAAAACTGGCTTAAATTAAACCCGTTCTTATTTTCGTAAGCACAAACTTTTCAGAGGTGAAGTGGCAAAACAGTTGTCATCAATTCTCATTTTCAGCATTGAAAGAAGTGTTTGAAATGTTTAAAGCATAAATATTCTGAAGTTGCTGCTTTGTGCTTACTAGCTCCCCAACTGTATTGTACCTTTACTAGTTGGTACCAGTACTGTCTATCTAAAGACAGCGTGCTAGTATGTAACAGATTTTCCTAAAGGCAGAATTATTAGGCTTTGTCTCTGGATTTCTCTGCTGGATTTTAAGAGTTTTGCAGGCACACCAAGTATGAAAGCTTGTTAAAGGTATAAGAAAATGTTTGCCTCATTGTACATCTCCTGGATGATCAGTAAACCATCCTTTAAAACCGAAGAATCGTTATGTGGTTCGGGATTACTTGTTCTGTTTCATTCAGATCTAAATCCAGGTTCAGCTGGCTGGGTACTGATAGCAATGATATCAGGACTGTGGAAATCATTAAATCAGTGGGGAAGAAGGGAGAGGGTTGGCAGGTGGTTTGGGGGATTGGAGTGTGTGCAAGCACACTCCAAGGTTAGATGTTTATACCAGTTTGTTTGAAACCACAATCTCCCAAAGAAATCTGTTTCGTGGCTGATATGTTTGGTAGCTAAGAAATAAAGACCAGATATTATTGACATCCAAGAATATAATTTACAATTTTCTTAGGAAGAAGTAGCAATATAAAGAGTTTGTTTTGTTTTTCACTTTCAGAGGTATTGTTGCCAGTATCTTGGTGTTCTTATGTTTTGGAGTTACACAAGCTAAAGATGGACCTTTTTCAAGACCTCATCCAGGTAAGTTTATTCACTGAAGTTCCTCAAATATTTCTGATAAACTGAATGATTTTTGCTGAATATAAGTTTTTTGTTGCTTGTAGAAGAGGTAAGTAAAAACATAAGTTTTTTGTTGCTTGTAGAAGAGGTAAGTAAAAACATAAGTAAAGACTATAAAAGTGTCATTCAGACTTCTAGCTTTCACATGGGTTTGAGACTCCTAGAATTTGGAAATACTCCAAGCAGTGTAGCGATTATTCTGTGCTCTCATAAATCTTCCCGTACTGTAGAATTTCTTTGAATCTCCCTGTTATAGCTTTCTGTTATTAGAGCAAAGTTTAATGCAAATTGCCGGATTCTTGAAACCCTAACTTCCTTTTTTTATGCTGTCTTTTTCCTCCTTGTGTAATGGGACTGCATTTCTCACCAAGTATCCAGTTGCCCCCTTTGCTGTAGGCCCACTATCCACAGTAACTGTTGGATTAGAAACCCTTTATTATACTTTGAAGATTTATGGTAATACTGCAACTTTTGAAGGGGTTTGAAACCACAGCATAAACACTCTTCATGTGGTGTTATATGAAGTGAAATATGTAAATACTTTAGCATTCTTGATCTTTTGACTATTTTTAGATGTTGTGAATCATTGAGAAGAATTAAGGGGATTTATGTAGACTTGCATCATATTCTTAAAAGCATTAGGCTCTCTTACAGTTAAATAAAACTATAGAAGTATTTCTTAGGACAAAAATTTAGCTTTGCAGAAAAGGACTCTTAAACTGAATATGAAGCAGCAGACAAGCTAAAAACCATGATCAAAGCAGAGATTCTTCTAGAGTAAAGTACACAGCAGACCTCTGCAAACTTAAGTTTTTATTCAGAAGTTTGTGTTTCTGAGGTCTTGTTAAGTAGTAACTTTCAATATTTCTTTCCTATTATTGTTAATTTTGATTTCTGACATATGGGAAATTACTCCTTTCAAGGACACCAGTTATATTTGGGTGCTTTTCTATTGTTGCTTTCAGTTTTATAACACCCGGGCTCCTGTTTGGAGTGGAAGTGTGGTGGTGTTTATTTTAATCCTCAAATGCACATTTAGTAGCCAAGTAAGCCAAGTATTCTTACAGGTAGGAAAGACAACATTAATATACTCAGTCTATTAATGACATCTTTGCTTCTGTTTATTTGAGGTGATGGTCTCCTGAGGAGTGCTTCTTGAGGAGTAGAGCAGTTCTGGGGTAGCAGCTACTTTGTCAGTTGCAGCAAGGTGTCTGGGTACCTCTCTGAGGGAGAGCGGCGTGGTCTTTCTGCACACCTTTCCCATGGCAAGGCTCTTGCAGACACCAGAGGATATGGCATTGCAGCCCTGTGGGACTTGGTGTCAGCTCTCCAATTACTGTATGCTGTGGAGGGATGTGTTGGGTAGTGCCCACATGGAAAACAAGTCTCTGACCTTTGTTCCTTGGTGCTGTTCCTAGAGACAGGTCTCATCTCTAAAGAATTAACAGCAGTCTGCTGGTGTGCTGCTTCCATTTATAGGGCAGAATGAAGCCTCTGGGTCGGAGTCCGGTCACTATGGTCACATACAGCCCCATCAGATCTGTTTCACGAACTCTTCAAGCTGTATCTTTGTAGCTGGGCTTCATGGCTTGCTTCTATTGGGTGCCTGCAGAGCCCCTCTCCTCTGGTTTGGAGCCTCCTTATTCATTCTATCTATACTCGTTAGTGACCAGTTTTGAATGTCTTATGTCTTACATCAACAGTGCCATCTCACCACTGGTTTTGCTAAAGCAAGAAATTGGGCTTGCTTTCCCTATAAAATTTTAGTAGTCCTTCTCTCTATCTGTCTTATTTCAAATTGTCTTTGAAAATGGCTGTCCAGACCTGTAGAGGATATTGCAGATGTGTTGCTGTTTGTTTTTCATGATGGCATTAATGTTTTCTCTGTCTCTCTGTCAGTGCCTTGATGACTGTGTCTTAAAATTGCAGGTGCTTTCTTTCTATGTCTGCGCTGGAGTGGTAGCTCAGTGTCTCACAGATAATACACAAACCCTTTTAGCTGAAGAACTCCCATCATATAAGAAAGTTTATGGATCTCAAGTGCACAACGGTAGTCTGAACTCTTCCATACTGCTTCGGCAGTGCCTCTTCGTGGCTCAGCACAATGCAAACGGTGTCCAAAACATCCAGCACAAGATGCTCTTATTCCCAACAATCATTCATGAGGGGAAAAATCTTAAGTTTTGCTTGAGGATCCCTTAATTTCTGTTCAGACACCAAATTTGGAGAAAATAATGCATTTTGTACTTGATTTAATCATGTATAAAGGCTATCAGTATTTTGCCTCTTTAGTTTTTGGAAAAAAAGATATTCTTGATTCTTTTCATCAGTGACCTTTGAGGAGCCTTGAACATCCAAACGATCTGGTTATTCCATGGTGTTGTAAGAGATCAGTGGTGCGTTATTGCCTTTGTCAAGATAGCCTGCCTACACTGTAATTTTAATGAGATTTTCCATGACAGCCCTACAAAGTAACTTTAACCTTCACAGCCTTTGTCAACAGTTATTTTGACTTAGTGTGTCTTGCCTGACAGCATAAGCCATTTGGAGAGTAAACTGTTGAATTCTTAAGTAAGCCATAGGCTAGAGGGCTGGAGAAGCTAGAAAGGAGCAGACAAGAACAGGATCACTTTTGTACCAGTCCCAGCAAATAACCGTTATAGCACCAATGTTGTGGCTCCTGATAAAACTGGATGGAGATGATGTTTACCTTGTAATTCTGCAAAGAAGTCCTTTCTCTGGACCTTTATCAAGGAATAGTTGATGTGCCCCTTTCTGACTGTTGCTCTGACAGCTCATCTTAGCACTTATTACTTTTGTGCATGTTTTTGTTGGAGTTTTTTTCTCTGTTGGGAGAGTGATGCTAATTGCCTACTTTTTCATGGATTGTCCCATCTTCTAGTCACTTTGCAACTGCCAGGTCACAGGTGGTGCTTCTGAACCTGAGCTGGCCTGGAAAATCTTGCAGCCTGTAGCAGGGCTTCAGGCAGGCATTTGCCAGCATGTGCTCATCTGTAGTCTGTTCTCCATGTGCATGCTCTGCAACTTCTGGTTAGCACTTCACCCACTGAATAGCTCCAAGAATAGCTCCAGGATTAGTGGTCAGTTCAGACAAATAATTTAGGATTTTTTTTTTTCTTTGTAGCTTTTCAGATTGCATAGGTCAAATCCAAGCCTCTTTTGATAAGCAGAGGTAAGTGGCCAGTTGTAGGCTCTCTTGCTAAGCGTTCCTCTTGTGTTCTCCTGTCTCCCTACAATGGCATTGATTTAGGCTCTGAGCATAGCAATCCCTAAACTCTTAGACATGTAAATGGTTACTTGAGGCCTCCTTAATCAGGAAGACAGCTCTAATTTGAGGGAGGGTCTTGATGACAAGTGCCTTTAAGACAAATAAATAAGAGGTATGCCCAAAATAGCTTTATAGCTAAAGCTGAGGCAGGGCCAGGAAGGGAACACAGTGTTTGTACAGCTTTGAAAACATCTTGTTTTTAGTGTACAGGTAGGTTATATAGCTATAAAGTGATCTTTGAACCTCTTGGGTGCTTATGTCTGCTGAGGAGAAAGCACTAAATTATAACCAGATCTCAAATTTTCATTAAATATTTTACTTTAGTAAGTACTGCTCAATGAGTTCAGCAGCTGCAGATCGTCTGTTGACAGAACCTTATGTATATATAGGAGAGGAAAGAAGCTCAGGGTCTGATTTAGATCCTTGTGGTGCCTGAGCTGTGCATCAGCTTCAGAACATAACGCGTTTATGGTTGAGAACAGTGTAAGTTTTGTCTTGCAAGTTGTTGGGAGATCAAGGGATAACAGGCTTGTTAAGGCTGTGAGACTGAAGTTGCTGTGGAAAGGGATTAAAGCTAAATTCCTTTGGGAGAAGTGGGTTAACGAAAGGCTAATATTTCTGGCATGAGCATAGTGTTTATGCAGTCAGTATAGTGATATGTAGCAAACATCAAATGAACAACTTTATAATTTTTTTTTTTTAAATGCCACTATAGTATTTATATCCTGCAGACTGGCTTGTGGACTTTTTGTTTGCTAGTCCAGGGAGAAGTTTTTCTCTTCGGAATAGGGCTGTGGCCAGTGGAGCTTTTGAGGGGTGGTTTCTGAACTGCGTTCTGCAAAAACAACAGGATGTATGTGCTCAGTCAGTCCTTCCTAGTGAGATTTGCCAGTGAATTTGCAAGTCAATCAAACCTGAAAGACTGACAGAAGTCTTAAAAACTCTTACTACCTCTTTTGTGTAGTAGGCAGTTGAAGAGAGGCTTGAATTCTTGCCCCACTGAGAAGAGGCACTGAACCCTACTTTTTTTTCCCTAGAGGAAGTCAAGGGACAAAGCCAAACCTATAGGAAATGAGGCTTTCCTAGCCCTGCTGTTCACCGAAGAGCTGTTGGAATTGGCAGTTTTCCTCACTTGGAAGCGGTTCAGGCCTTTACTGGAGGAGTTCGTTTTTATTTCAGATTATCTTTTCTGCAAGCTATGTTAATCTTTGCTTATGAATGCTTGGGGGCAAAGTTTGATGTGTAGGTGATGCTTCAGCAACCTAAGAAATGGCTCTGAGAGGAGTCATCAGGTTAATTAGGATAACTTGGTAGAAAGGCTAGTGGCAATCCACCAAGAGCAGCAGGAAATACAAAGTGATTTTTGTGCAGCATGTAGCACATGTTTAAAAGAATTTTTTTTTAATTGACCGTGCCCTGCTAAGACACTTTATTCTCTTGTGTGAGTTAGAAATGACAATTGTGTTTGTGAACTCCAAATAAAAATTTTAAAATGCCCAAACTTCAGCAAAAGCTGTTTCATGCAGAGTGCTGGACTTCCTGTTATCCAGGTCACAGCTGCCTTTTTTTTTTTTTTTTTTTTTTTTTTTTTCTGAAAGCGGAAAGTAGGCTGCTTTGAAAAGATTAATTTAGCAGTTTCGTTGGAAGAATTTGCACCTTCTCGCACTTGAGTCTATTTTAATGATGGTGTCAGAAGTGGGCTGCTAGTTGAGAGATACAGAGATTCTCTCTTTCTCTCTCCAAAGGAAGGCCCAGTTGGGCACAGATAACATTTATTTATCTATTTTTCTTGCTTTTCAAGAGGATGAGCAAGTCTCCACTGCAGGATGTGATATCACATCTAGGCGATTTCAGTTCTGAGTTGATCCCAAGTACGGTCGCAAGATGGGAGTTAGTCTCAAGCTTTTGCGTGACTTATGTCATGGTCCTCACTTTTAACATTCACATAGCTATGTGTCCTTGTAGTAGCACCTAGTAGGACTAGGTGCTAACACAGAGCCTAAAGTTTGCTCTTTATTTTTGATTATTATTTTTATTTTAAATGACAAATTCTATTATTTTAATGACAAACCCTATTCCATGGAAGTGGAATAGCTGCCTGGCCCCGCTCAATTGAGTGGTGACCATCTTGTTTTCTCTCTGTTTCAAACCTGTCCTAACTCTCAGCTAGGTTTAAACACAGAGGAACTCTGTTTTATAAGTGCAAACAGGAAACACCTCCAAAAGAAGTCCATTAAAGTCATTCCTAAGCGATTAGTATGTGATGTTGCTGAGAGATTTAAAAGCCTACTTAGGATGAGTCAGGTTTGACTGAATCAACCTGCATGAGTTCTTGGATGTGCTTAGGAAGAGATGGGAGAGTGCTCTGTGCACATGCTGGCTCTGCATTAGCCTGCTGCCCCGTCTCTAGGCTTAATAAAACCCTGGCTGAGAGTTCAGAGCGCAGAAATGACTTTAATGCACAGAGCCCAGACCATGGACACAAATGCAGCACATGGACCCACAAAGCTTTCATCCAGGACACTGTGCCTTCCGAGGAAATGGAGGTGTCGGTAATGGAGCTGGAAGTGTACAGCTAAAAGATATGTTGTGTAATATCTTGGATTCAGGTGTTGCTCTGGCACATGAAGAGCTAAAATTGCGTGTCTTGGGAGGGTGAAAAAATAACTGGAGACTGTGAAGCAGCTGAGTGTTACACGACGTTTCTCATGTAAAAGTGGTGGTCCATTCTCTTGGTCTTCGTCCTGCGTTAGTGAGACATTGGCAGAAGTTGGCCAAGCAGGTGAGCTGCAAAAAGCTGGGAAAAGCAAAGCTGGGCAGATGAAGTGTGCGGACAAGATAGAGAAGGAATTTTAGGTTAGTTCAGAAAGGGAATGGTTTCCTTCCAAAGACTGCTGGAGGGCCTTACAAATGGCACACATCTCTCCCTTTGATTCTTCAGTATTCAGTTCACTGGGTTGAAATATTCTCATGGGTCTCTGTGTTCTGAAGTGGGAGAGTGAGAGAAATTGCCTGGCAGTGCTGGAAAACATAACCTGCTTGAATAATGATTACAGAACCCTTCTGGTTGTGCTCCATTAGGAAGGACAGCGCATACTTTGCTTGAGTACAGTCCTGGGCTTTATCATCTCTTGTTCAGAGCATCTTGAAGTGTTTGGTTGCATTACAGTAAATAAATAATTGACAGCTGTTTTACTGGAAGTGTCGCTAATGTCCCATTTGTCTTTTTCTGTAGCTTACTGGAGGTTTTGGCTTTGCGTCAGCGTTGTGTATGAGCTCTTCCTCATCTTTATACTCTTTCAGGTAAGTAACATAAACCACCTTTTTAGTAACTAGAGCTCTAATGTGGATATAAAATCTTCTGTATTGTTCCTTAGAAATCTCCCTGATTACAGGAGATGCTCTTCCTTCATTTTTTGCATATGAAATCATTGTGCTGCCTAATGAGACTGGTAGGTTGAAGATGATGATATAAAAATATTTCTCCTGCTTTCTCTCCTAACCTCCAGTTAATCTCAATGCAGATAACATTCTACCGTGAGGCTCTCCTAAGTGATATAAGGAACATTATCAGTGGCCAGGGATTGGTGCTTTTGGTGGTTAGCCTCTGTTCTGCTGGACTTCATTTGACTTGCTAAAATTGCAGATCAACTGTTAGTCTCTGAGAATACATGGAGCATGAAGTGAATTTCTCATGTTTAGTATTTTGAAATACTTTGTGTTTGGGTGATGGTTGTTTTTAAACCTTCTTCTCTGCAGTAAAGGGAAATCATGCACACCGCTTTCTGTAGTGACAGCAAACGGAGGATGATATCTTTCTAGAAAGACATACTGTCAGCACTTGTGCATAAAGCTGCCTATTTTCTAACTGCATTCTTGTCTTTCTCTAAACTGAGAACTTTTCTGCTGGCTTTTACAAATAAATGACTTCTCAGAAACACAACAGCTGAGGTAATATATTTTGAGGTAAACAAGAGCAGTAAACCTGATGCTATTAACACAGCCATTGCATGTCATATATGTATCGTCACTCTGCTGCAAATAAAGTTTGAGTGCCAAGAAAGGGCTCTACGTTTTCAAGGTGACTCGTCCTTTTCTCAGTTGTGTTGTGCAGTTATTGCAGTCTTTCCCTTGGGCAACAAAATCATTTGAAAACGAAAGTGAACATGGAGCTCCTGAGCAGTGAGATTGGGATGTTCTGCTCTGTCGGAGATTTTACTGCTTTTCAGATTTAGGTTTCAGGCAGAGTGTCCAGTTACTCCTTTTCAGATAAGCAAGAACTTCTCTCTGAGATGTTAGTAGCAGTTTGTGCTCTGTGTTTTAAGAGTTGTGAAAGCACTATTGCATACCCATTGAGTAGCTTTAAGAAATTATTTTAAGTGAGAGGAAGATGAGAAATAATTTTTTTTTTTTTCTTTGAAAAGCCTGGAGAAGCCCAGTGAGCTTTCAGAAGCATGGCTAGAATTCAGAAGCATTAGGAACCATTTTCTGTCTTCCTTTTGGACTATATTTACTCTGCAATATGTTGTTAATACTGATCAAGCCCTTCCAGCCTGATCTCAAAAACATCATCTTTGGCTTGATTTTTTTTTTTTTTTTTTTTTGCCATTCACTGATATTGGCCTTGCCCTTCTTTTCTATCCTTATCTCTTATCTCCCTTTCTGCCAGAGATACTGCGTTGCTTCTGCTATAAAACATTGACCCCGACAGTGTGTGATTTCGTTAGGAAATATTTATTCAGCAAATGTATCTGTGAGTTCTGGTTCAAGTTTTGGCCTCTTTGTAACTGGTATTTTGGCAATTTCTTCCCTGCTGTTTGCTTCCAGTTTATCACCTCTACTGCTATTGAGACCTTAGTTTGGAGAGGCTCTTTATTCAGAGCTCTGCACTATTTCTTATTTTTCTGCCTTGAAATGTAGTGCAGCTCTCTGCAGCTGAAGCGAGTTGAGCACCTGTGCACTGCTGATCCCGCTCCCAGTGTGTGACTTGGCGTGCTCAGTCTGCTGATGGTTGCACCTCCTGCATTTAGTTTCCAGCTGCACGTCTCAAGTGCTGCTGGATGTTTCCTGTTCTAGGAAACCACGAGGTCACTAAGGTAGGAGATGCAGCCGTTAAGAATGAGCCTTTCCTGAGTTTTAGCTGCTGTTTCCTTGTGCTCGCTGAGCCTCAAGGAGGGGAGGAAAAGGGCAAAAGGGCCAGTGAGAAGGATGAATTGTGCATCACTTCCAGGGTGCTGCTCTTTTTTGTGAGGGAGGACAGGCAGATGAGTGACTTTGTTTTTTTTCATATTTAGAAAATCCTAAGTTTGTTCTGCAGCCATTTATTTCCTTAATATTTAGCATTAGAGGCCCAGAAAGACAGGTGTGTACTCTATGCTGTCATTTGACTTTCAGCTGTATTTCAAGAACTTTTTTGCAACATAGATTTGAAGAAAAAAAAAAAGCCATTTGAAGATTAAGCTGTTGATATAACTCGTCATATTTTTATGTCTATTAATTTAACCTGTCTATTTCTGTCTATTTTTGTCTATTAATACTTGTTAAGAGTATAAAAATTTTTTGTCTTCCTTTGACAGACTGTACAAGATGGCAGACAGTTTATGAAGTACATTGATCCGAATTTAGGTGTTCCGTTGCCAGAAAGAGACTACGGTGGCAACTGCCTTATCTATGATCCTGGCAATGAAACTGATCCGCTTCACAATATCTGGGTAAGAAACAACATTTAAACAAGCAAACAAAAACAAACAAAACAAACAAAAGTTAAAGAGGACAAATACTTCTTTTTTTGGTAACATGTTGCTTAGTTGAACTCCCTAAATTGCAGTCATGTGTATCTCTGAGTGTTAAATCAGAAAACAGGTCATGACAATGCTTGCTGCTTCGGTTTCAGCCTCTTTAGCTTCCTTATTTCTCTTCTGGTGACCTTTTCTGTCGATCAAAGGGAGACGTGTCTCTTTGTACCTTAATTACATTGCCAGAAAAGGAGAGTAAATTGTTTAACTACCCTTGTTTTGTGGTTTATTGATGTAAATCATTTCCCGATAACACTTTGGATTTCTTTGCGTGCTTAGGGAATTTTCTGCTCGCAGTCACGTAGAGGCACAAAGTTTGAATGTTTTTAGCATGTTGCCAAGCAACCCATCAATTGCACTTTCTTGAACCCAGGCTTGGGATATCACAAACTGCCAGGGTATTGTTTTAAGCTGGCAAACAAAAGGCTTGAAACTCAAGGGCAAAGGAATTGGGTTTACTTTCTTACCACTTCATAATGCCATGAAATTGTTAGTGCCTGTGTAGTGAGGAGCCCTGAATTCCTAGGGGCTACCATCCAGCCTGTAGTACCTCAGGAATACCTGAGAAAAACTGCAAGGGATAATAGCTGTCCTCTTGTAGCATGGAACCAGCACTAGGAGGAAGAAAGACACTCTGCCCATGGCTACTTGTTGGCAGAACGGATGAGGTTTAAGAAGCTCCACTAGATAAAACAAGGTGGTGTGATGGTGAAATATGTTCTTGCCTTTTTAATGTCTGGCTTGAACGTGTTCTGCTTCTGTCCCCGTATTGCCACATGGAAGATAAGGAAAATGACATGAAAATTTAAAAGGTAGTTTCAGCTTTATGATCCTGACTCCAATTTCTGCCCTTTAAGCTTTCTGACTTTCCTTTAAAGATAACTTGTTTGCTGTATTTGAGAACATAATGCATCCAGTATTTATATGTGAAATTGTGTAGGTAACTTAAGTCACTTAAGCTTATTGCTTCATTTTTCCTGGGAAACTCTAAGCCTCAAGCATGTGTAATTGCTTATAGGACAAAGTGACCTGCTTTGTTTTCTTGGTTTATAGGACAAACTGGATGGATTTGTTCCTGCTCACTTTTTTGGCTGGTACCTAAAAGTAAGAATTACTCTTCTGATACGTTTCTGTTGCAGTGCTTTTCTACTTGCAAAGCCAGACTGCTTCTGTTATAGTGTTATTTGGTCTAAACATTGGCTACTTTTTCTTTTTT
This sequence comes from Nothocercus julius, assembly GCA_013398735.1. Lineage (NCBI taxonomy): Eukaryota > Metazoa > Chordata > Aves > Tinamiformes > Tinamidae > Nothocercus > Nothocercus julius. The sequence continues at coordinate 565,358 of VZSV01000266.1, read as the reverse complement.
TAGCTAGACAAACTTACTAGCTGAGTGTTTGGCCCTGCAGACCTTATTTGTTCTTTCCCTACAAGAACAGCAGAAATAATAAGCTTAAAAGGCAGAGCCTCCTTTCAGGATAAGCATGACTGTTGCTTTGTATCTGTTTCTTCTTCAGTGCAGATGCAGTGCTAAATATGTATTTTTTTATTATTATAGTTTTTTTTGTCCTTGACTAGAAGATGAGTACACCAGGCATGGGAAAGCTTTGACTTCAGGTGAACTTAGGTATATTTAATGGTAAATTTAGAGATACTTCAAATTTCTATATCCAAGACAATTATGTTAGCAACTTAGGTATCAAAATAGGATTTCAGTTATTTTCTCTCTTTATTTTTCTATTTTTTATAATTTCTACGCTGCTAAGCTAGCAAAAGCTGTCTGCTTTATTTTTTTATCCATCAATTAACATTTTTCTATAAAAAGCCAAAAGTTGGGTGTGTTGTCCACAGTTGAGTTGCAATACAGCAGTATAGATGCACCAGCTGACTTTGTGTTCTTATCCACTTGCAAATGTGAAGTAGAGTGTTACTATAAATCTCCTTGCATGTCTTGACAGTAGACTAGGATGATATGTCAGATTTAGGGTTGGAGACAAGATGTTCAGCTGTAGAAATAACTGTAGAAATAACCATGTACACCTGCGGTGTTCGAAGTCTTGAAGGATTAAACTCCTTTTCCTCATGTGATTGTTCTTCAAACTAGAAAATGGCATAATAATTTGTTCCTACCACACCGAGGAAACTATGAATCTGCCATACGTCTCTCTAGTGTTTATGGTGTCCTTTATTTTTCTAAAGGAACACTAATGTAACTGGTGTCTGGTCCTACTTGGCAGGGAAGTACTCCTTTTTTGTACTGATTTTTAGGGTGTTTTGTAGCTGTTGTGGATGTCTGAAAGACTTTTTTTTTCCCCCTTTTATATAGACATTAATGATTCGAGACTGGTGGATGTGCATGATTATCAGTGTCATGTTTGAATTTCTGGAATACAGTCTGGAACACCAACTTCCAAACTTCAGCGAATGTTGGTGGGATCACGTATGTACTACACCCGATATACTTATGTAAACTGAAGTAGATATTTTAGGGGGTGGGAGGGCAGGAAATGGTGAAATCTAAGTTATAATGACATGCATGTGGCCCAAAATACATGTACAGCCGCTGCGGCTCAGGCATGCTGGCGCTTCTCCGTTCTGAGCTTGTACTGTGTCATTGTGTGTGTATAATCTTATGGTTTGTCTAACTTCTCTGTGGATTTGCAACTTTATTGCACACACTTAAATATTTTTTTTAGATTCATTCCACACCAGCGGGAGAAGCTAAAGCTTTATGCTGAACCACAAAATGTGAAGTTAAGAGCAATGTAAAATTTTGTATATCAAGTTTCACAGCATGATTTCTTGGTTAAGAAAACATGCTCAGTGCGATTTATGTTCAGCTTTCCCTTTCATATCAGCCTATCTTCACTGTTTTCTGAAAACAGTAAATATTTGGACTTCAGGACCTTTAGTGTGGTTTATAAAAGCCATTTGGAATGATAAATATTTGTGCTAGGGAAAAGCTTGCATGGTCATTGCCCTTGTCTTAAAATACTGTTTGTATGTTTCTTCGAGCTGGAGGGATTCCTGTAATTTAGTCTGTGGAAAGAGCCAGCTCACAATGACACACTTTTTTTTTCCCCCCTCTATATAATATACGTTGATTATTTGAGCAGTCAAAATGATGTGTTCAGGACATACAGCTCTGGTTCTGCTGCTGTTTATACACATGTATGTGCACATATACACGTGTTTTTTTTACAGTATGAGTTTTCCTAAGCTTATAATTCTTTGCCACGTAGTTACCTTCATAGAGGTAAATGCCTCTTTATAAATAAAGGAGCAGAAGCAGACTTTCTGCAGGAGCAACTCTGGTTTGTCTCAAAAAGCTTTGATTCTGTGCATGAGGTGGGCAGCCAGTTTGACCGAGATCCTCTCTCCAAACTGTTGACCCAACAATGCTCTGGGAACGCTCATGTATTGTCCTTAAGAGTGTGTCTGCAAGTATGTGGCTCTACAGTAACTTCAATTTCCAGAGCTTAGCTTTGTTACCCATCATCTCTCTTATTTTCTTTTTCCCTTCCAGTGGATAATGGATGTGATCTTATGTAACGGATTAGGAATTTACTGTGGGATGAAGACTCTGTCTTGGCTTTCATTGAAAACATACAAATGGCAAGGACTTTGGAACATTCCTACCTACAAGTAAGCTGATGTAGGCCTTGCTCCACAAACAGTGGCACAGCCCTTGTTGAAGATCTAAGCTGTTAAAAGATTATTCTGTTACGATTAATGTTACTTAGGAAAGTCATCTGTGTTGTGATGGCTGAAATACCCAATAACTTATTACTGCATGGAAGCTTGTTTATATGAATTTTATTTAAATTAGAAATGAAGCTGTTGCAAAGGTACCCTTCTGTTACCAGCAGTGTCTGATGTCTAGGAATGAGAGTGTCTTGTGGAAATGAGATGATTGTTAACACAGATGTCTGCACACCAGGCACCTTCATTTAAAACAAGGATATTTTCAGTCCCTTTTGCAAGAAATGAGCTCACCAGTAAGCAGGGCTTCAATGCAATTGGGGTGTTGAAGCTTAAATTTGAATAAATCCACTCTAATCTTCTACCAGCAATGAACTAGCATTTGTTTTGGAACTTGTCCTTGCTTAGCAAATCAGAATTGAGGAACTGCTTATTACGATGAGCTGTAACACCTAAGATTTAAAGCAGATACAGGCTGCTGCTTAAGAGATTGCTCACTCAAAATAGCTTAATTTTGCAAATAAATTGTTGTCTGAAATAAAATGTTAGAAGATGTCTATCCGCTATTTCTTAAAGTTGTAAGAATATGTCCTGGTTCTCTTTCAGAGGTAAAATGAAGAGAATTGTCTTCCAGTTCACCCCATATAGCTGGGTCAAGTTTGAGTGGAAGCCAGCATCCAGTTTACGCCGATGGCTAGCAGTTTGTGGCATAATCTTTGTAGTAAGGAAACTTCTCCCTCTTTATCGATTGTTTGGTTTAACATTTTGTAACACTGGAGCAAATATACAAACAGTAACTTGGGCAAAAATTCTGGCCTCGTGATGCTTACTCGATTGCTTCTGGAAGAGATCACTTCCGTGTCCTACTGAAAAGGTGTCTATTTTCTTGTCTCTGGCACAGTTTGCAAATTCATTGCCTAAATACTTGTTCTCGCTTGCTGAACAATCAGAAGATTGACAATACAAGCAATTTAAAATATGGCCTATACACAGTTCAGAAAATAACTGCTGCTGCAAAAGGAAAATGTTGGCTTAGGGTTAACGCAGTCGGTTTCTTGCCGGCCTTACGCAGATAAATACCACCTTGCACCTGGAGAGATTCTAACTAAAGCCTCAGGCTGCTGCATGTTAGCTCTAGACAGTATGGCTCCTAGGACACACTTCTTTGCCTTGTGTAATATGGTAATACAGACTTAAACTATGCTTGGTGGGCTTTTGAAGGGATTCTTTTGGTTTTGTTTTAAATGTTACCCTGGACACATAGCGCATGACTGGAGTAGTAATGACATCCAGCTTGATTGGTTGAGGTAAACTAGCTGCCCCTCTTGAAACAAAAGAGAAGGTGGCCTTCTCCAGGAGTCACTGCAGACTGGCAGTTCGTCTGGCTAATTCAGGCAGCTAAGTGGCTAAATCTACAGTATGGGAGTGCATCGGGGCCAGACTGAGATGGAAGTTATCACACATGGCACTGATATGGAGGGTAAACTTCATGTTTTGAGTGCTTTTTCTTAGATGCCACCTGCCTTGCTTTTGTCAGTTAGGGAACTTTGGCCTCCACAGCATCCATTGGATCTTACTTGGCTCTGTTTTGAGCAACCTCAACTTACTTTAATCCAGCAACTGTGAAATTTCACTGAAAAGCGTTTTGATGCTTAGGTTGTTCACAAAAGCAATGGGCATTAGCCGGTTTCTGTTTTTCTGATCTGGTGCAAGAGATATAACAGAGTGATGTGTTTTGTAACAGCTCCTCAAGCAGGGCACTTAATCATCTCGAAATATGTGGAACAGGACATCTGGCAGTGGTTCGTGTTGGGGTCTGTCCACTGAAGTTCCCTATTAGAGTTTGCTGAGTAGGACACACTGGTCAGCTTGGCAAGCCTCCACCTTCTCTTTCTCATAACAACATTGCTCTTTATGCCGATGTCAAATTGCAGACCTGAGTCTGCTTCAAGAATAATGTTTGGTCTGTAACTAAACAAGCACCTGATGCAGAGCCAGCAGCGAATGCCAGGCAGTTTGCAAATGCAGGCAGTTGAATACAAGTGGCCCGACAGCCGCTACGTTGAATTTTTGCCAGGTTTGGGTAGCACAACAGACTTGATGAGGTTCCCATTGTTTGTGGGAGAAGTGAAGGAAATGTGCCAGTATTTTATTTATTTATTTATTTTAACAACAAAAAAAAAAGGGTCGTCACGTTTTTCTGACTCTTTACTTTGCATACTTTAAATTCAGCTTAGTGCTTCCTGAAAGGCATTAATTTTTAGCGACTGGAACAGATTCAGAAACTTCAAGGTTCCACTCAATTTATATTAGTTTGGGGGAAATAGCGCATCTTTTAGGAAAGTCAGCTTGCAGCTGACTTCCCGTTTATAAGCAGCCTTCTCCTGAACTGAACAGTACGTAATACTTTTTGCTAGCGTTCCTTGTGAAGCAAGAAATTTGTGTCTACTGTTCACTTAATCACATTGCCTGGACTGCTCCCGCTGAGAACATTTTGCTGTAAATATATAATCAATACTCCAAAGTTGGCCTGGGCAGTGATGTCATGTCTGCATAAGTGAGTGGTTTTTTTTTCTCCTTTTTCCATCTTTTTTTTAAAGAAGGATTGCATTGCTCATGCCTCTTGTTACCTTGGGGTTCCATCAATCAGATTTTAAATGACAGCGAAAGGACAAGTTGTTACTCTAAGGGTATGTTATCAGTAGCTCTGGATCTCCTTCAAACACCCGATAAACTTGGTGGAAACCAGAGGCAGGGCCAGGCCAGATTGTGTATGCATACATGCTATGCACAAGCATAGTTGCTTTCAGACATTTTCCAAAACATGCAAAAAGTTTAAAAAAAAAAATAAAGAAAGAAAGAAAAAAAGAAAAAGAGACTTCTTGCTCATTATTGTAACTGCGGACAGCAGGCTCATTGCTCCTGGGTAGCGTGTTGTGGAGACAGTTAAATAGTGGGAGGGTAGTTGTGCAGGGAGAGAGGGAGATTCCAGGCTTTGCCCATTGAAGTCCTCTGAGTTTAATTAAAATGTCCTTTTTCTCAGTTTTTATTGGCAGAGCTGAACACATTTTACTTGAAGTTTGTCCTTTGGATGCCGCCAGAACACTACTTGGTCCTGTTGCGCCTTGTCTTTTTTGTCAATGTGGGAGGTGTGGCTATGAGGGAGATCTACGACTTCATGGATGACCCGTAAGCCAGTCCTCTTGTGTCTATATCGTATCAAGCTTCACTTGCTTTATTTTGAATTTGCTCCGGTTTGCTCTAGCTTGTTGGCATCCATCTCAGAGCAATAGTTCAGCTTGTTGGGGACAAACAAGGCTTTTGAAGCATCTGCTTTGTTTTCTTTTGTTTGAGAGGTAAAATTATGACTATATCTGGTTGGAGAGCAGTTATCATTAAGGGCTTTCTGTGTGCACTGTTTTTAACCTTGATTTGTCACAAATGATCACTCTGTTGGGAATGTAATGTGTAAATTAGCTGGAGTGCTATTAGCTTGTGGGCAGAGGAGAGCTGAACTCCACTTTGAGAACGTTAGCCAAGAACTACTATCCTTACATGTACTGTCTAAGGACAGCAGGGCCCCAGGCAACTCTCTTTTCTCAAGGTGCTTCTTCTTGAGTGGTCGTGCAACTGGTCTCGGCTCCTCCAGTGCTCTTGTGGCACCCTCTTGCAGATCAGCGTGTTGCAGGCAAAATGCACCCACACCCAGCAGTGCGTGTACTTTCAGACTGTTCCTACTTAAGCATCGTATATATCCTTGCTGCTTTTGTTTCTTCAGACCGTGTAAGAGCCAAGAATGCTTTGTTGTCAAAACCACCTTCTCAAGTTTTAGTAGTAATGTTACAAACTGCCTGAGCCTGCAGCTTCAGTCTAAGACAATATCTGTCTTCAAGGGTAGTTCACTGTCTGTCGCTGACCAACACAACAAGTGTTTGTGTTCAGAATTTAGGGTTCCAACCTTCTCTGAAGATGAGTTTCCCTTGCAAGGCTTTGGCTGCTAGAATGGGGAAGAAATGCCAACCCACATTGCTTAGTCGGATGTCAGGACACTCAGCAGTGGCAGGCTGCTCCCTGCCTTTGCTGTTGGACCTACTGGTTTGGGACGTGCCTCCAACTCAAAGGTAAGAAGAGGTCTCTACCTCTCACTGGTGAGCTCCTCTCCTTAGCGCCACTCCTCATCTTCCGGGCCTTGTGTTTCGGTTCGAAAAACAACTCCTGTTGTTTGCCCTCTGCTCAATCACACGCGAGACGTAGGAGAATCATCGCCAGTGCCTCATTACTGGTGCAATTTGTTGCCATTCTTTCAATGAGCTGGAGAAATTTGCCCAGCAAGCAGAAGAATCTTCCTTCTGAACTGCATGTCATCTTGATGGCCACCAAAAAAATCTATCCTTTGGTCTCCTTGGTAGGTAAGGTGACTATCTCCTTCGCTTCTGAGGTCTACTTGATGCACCACAGACCCAAGCTCGTCAGATTCCCCTTGAAAATGGGCAGATCCTGACATTTGGCTTCATCTAATACCTGCTCTGCAAAGGCTTTTGCACCTGGACTTGGATTCCTTCATGCCTTTCATCCCATCCAAGCAGAGACAATCTGCCCTCTGTGAGCCAAGGAACTGTGGTGGATTTTTTTATCTTATTTTGTTTTATTTATTTATTTATTTAGAGTTATAGGAAGAAGATGCTGTGGAGTAGCCAGCGGTATTGGGAGGCTCCCAGCCAACGGCACACAGGAAATCTTTCTGACTTTTTCCTTTTGGAAACTCTCTCAACTTCTTAATGGACAGTGCTAGCAATATTCTGCTGACCTTCCTTGTCAGGATCATGGTGTGTTGCCTTGTCCATAATGACTGGATTGTTTGAGGTAGACAAGCTCATTACATCTCTTCAGGTAACCTTGCAGTATTTACTGTGGAAAGTAATGAAGCTCAAGTACAAAGAATCTTTTCTTTTTCCTCCTTTCTTCCTCGTTCAGGATTCCCGGTGTCTGCAGACAGTTCTAGGACTCTGCTTGCAGGAACTTTATTTGAGCAATGGTGACAGCAAAGTGTCTAGAACAGAAATACAGCAATCTGAGAGGGATGATTCTTGAAGCTGCCATCCAGCTCCTATTCCTTGTCTCCTATTGCAGCTAATGTGCTTTCTCTGAGTTCTTGAGGACTCGGTGCCTAAAAAGTACCCTGCTAGAAAAGTCTCACTGTAAGAGTCTGTAGCACCTGCACTTAATCTCTCCATAGCTGTGTGACCACTGGTGCTTAGGTTTCTTCCAAGGAGCTTTTATTAAGGACATGAATTTTAAACTTCAAATAGAAATGATTTCTCTTTAAAATATTCCATGAGTAGAAAGTGAGGAAACCAGACTGTTTCTCTGTGGCTTCCCCAGTATCTGCACAGTGCACAGTTCTTCCTTTGGGGTCACATTAGATTCTTTTGTTAATAGGTTTTCATAGGCTAGTGGGGGGCAGGGGGTAGATGAGGAAGAAGCTCGGCAAAGCAGACAGCTGGCCTAGTCATCTGAACAACTGGAGTTCATAGGGTGGGATTCGTTAGGTTTTGTTCTTCCCCATCCAGTTGTTAAAGGTAGATTTTTACCCCTTTAATCTGTCATATCATATAACCCATCTGGAACAATTTTTAAAATCCCTTCATTTGAGCTGGTCTGGGCAGCATGCTTTATTGGAAAATACTGATCATATCTGTGTCTGCAGCAATGCTTCTTTGATGTACTGCATCAAGATCTGCCCCCTCTCCCTCCTTGGTGTATTTGGACAATTTTGTGCAGTTTGAATGGACACATTGGTGTCAAGTATGGCTCTTAGCCTTGTGTTAAAGAAAATGTGTGTCGTGTGCTTGACTTGCTGGCTCTCCAGGACCCAAGTGTTTGCTTTTACCTCTCTGGTGGCTTCTGCTTTAAGAGGGTTTCTACTGTAATATGGAAACAGTGAGGGACTGAGGAGAAGAGGAGAAGAAACTGGGAGAAAATGCTTGGTCAGGACAGCCTTTTCTGAGGTGCCTGGGGCCTCGCTTAAGCTCTGCAGGAGCTGGACACTATAGGAGCTGGAGGTGACAAGGTATAGGGCAGCCTTGCCTGTCTGTCCAGCAGAGGGAAGCATTGGCTGAGCAACCACTCTCGGAGGAAATCCCAACCCGGGGTTTGTTAGGTGGCTTCTCTCTTTTTGCATGGCAAAACAAGCTGGAAAAATAAAACACAAAGGATTTACACGGCCGCTGAGTATCAGGGCATTTATTAAGCTTCCGTTTTAGCTGGACAGGAGGCTGCAGATCACAGTGGGCCTAGGCCAGACTAGAATTTCCCATTACTGGTATTACCGATATCATCTCAACGTGTTCAACCGTCTCTCCCCAGCGCAGTGTAGGTTTCTATTATATCACTTTGCTCCTGTCCTGGCACTTCTGGACTTTGCACTGAAATTCTCCTTGCCCTGTTTCAGTCCGTGTCTTACGCTGCAGTGGGAGTGGAGTAATAGGTGCTTTGTGTGAGTGAAGAAAGGTTATAGACCATTCAGTTAAAAACAAAGACAAAAAAAAATAAAACGGAGGTAGAAGAAGAGTAATAGAAANAAAGAAAAAAGAAAAAAAGAGCTGCCTTTAAGGCTGTCAGTGGTGCTTTTAGTTGGATTGCTTTATTTCAAGGACTTCTTCAGATGAGTAATGACTCAGTGGCTTATGGGCTAATTATAGTGCTCCCAGGAAGGTGGGGTAGGAGAAGGAAGTAGCCCTGGAATGCTGCTTCCTGTGACTTTTCAGTAAAAGATAGTATCCAAAGACTTTTAAGAAAAGATGCCTCTCCTTGCAGATAAAATAGTTGGTGGCTATGGTAGCAAGAGTATTGTTTTCCTAAAGCAGGAACTCGGTTTTCCTTGATTCAGATGAGTTGGATTTCAGCAAACTTGTTAAATTTTCATATTGCATTCATAAGCATATTGCATATTCATATGCTTTCATAAGCATACGACTTGTAGCATTTTCTCATTTTCTTATGACTCTTCCCACTAATGGGAATGAAATCCCATTTAGGTTCCACTGGTTGGTGATAGAAGAAGAAAAGGTTAGTCTACGAAATGGGGAAGAGTCTGCTTGATTCCTTGGTGGTAGGCAATGCATCCTTAGCACCTGTGGTGCTGTGATGAGCAGACTGCCTGCTGCAGTGCAAGGCATCCAAAGGTCTCGTGAATTCCAAATAGAGCCAATTTGATAAGTGACAGACAAGTTGCCTACAGTCAGGTCTGTAAGCTGTAAAAAACATCAAGCCAGGTAATGGCATGAAGAGACGGGACCACAAAGTACAGAAACCAGATGGTTTACATGAAGCAGTTGACCTGAATTTCTAGCAATAAACTATTGCCTGCAAGGGTAATGAGGTTTCCTGAAAGACAGCCTATAGTTATTTTTTATATATGCATCTGTATCTATCTATCTGAATGAATATATATATATATATATATATCTATATATATCTCCCATAGATGACCTAAAAGACGGTAAGTATCTAATCTCTCCTTGTGTAAGTAGAGCCTCTGAATAGACATCTCTTCTACTGCAGTTTAATTTGCAATTTAATTTCTAGCATTGCTGATAGGTTACTGCATTAGATTGTACGGATCAGTGTAGCTTCTCACTTGTTTGTCTGGTACTGCTTAAAAACTAACCCTTGTGATTAAATATTAGGCTTGTTTTTGCCTTGAGGTAGTGTTTTCCACAAATGAATATCCCCTCATTGCGTTCTCCAGTATCTTATCTGTTTGTTATTAAGTGTTACCTTTTTAAAACCCGTCAGAGATCAATAACGACAACGCATTGAACATTTTTTGGAAATGTATAATTTCAGACTGTAGCTATTATAAGAATTAAATGCGGTTATTGCTTTGTGACTTGGTGTTTGCAGAGGAAACCTGGTAGAGCTTGCGTCTCATACGTTACCTCAAAGCTCACCTGATTTCAAGTTGGTCAGGATTTACTGTTCCCCTGGAAACAGAGAAACTTCGCTTTCTTAGACAGTAGTTTAGTTTTTGAAGTGTTTTCAGAGCCTCTGTGGGAAGATGAAGTAACAGACTAGCATGTAAGTGCTCAGCCTACACAAGCACAGGACGTGTGTAGTCCAGACTAGACTTCTAGTATTATGCAAGGCTCAATGAAATGACTTCCTCATCTGTCTTTTTCTGAATGATTATTTCTCTGAATGCTCCCTCTTTTAGCTCTATCTTCCTTTTAACTCTGTATTTTTCAGGAAGTTCCATAAGAAGCTGGGTCAGCAGGCATGGCTGGTTGCTGCTATTACTGCCACGGAGTTTCTGATCGTTGTCAAGTATGATCCCTACACCCTCACACTCTCTCTTCCGTTCTACATTACCCAATGCTGGATCTTGGGGATCATACTTGTGCTCACCTGGACAGCCTGGCGTTTCTTCATACGGTAAGAAGTGCTTGCAACAGCGTGATGTGCTGCATTCAGTTTTCTTGCATTCTTTTTGGATCAAACCTGTGGGTCTTTGTAGCATTATTTACTTTATAGCTGCTATAGAAGCAGTTGAACAGTTAAAAAGTTCCTGAATGCATCTAGCTTTCGGGGATAATGAAGATGGCAGCCAAGGTCAGCATTTTTTTTTTTTTTTCTTGTGCTGTGTTTCAGAGAAAATTAAGATGCTCCACAGCTTCATTGCACAAGCATTTTGCTGCATTGCAGTTGTCCAAGCTTTCCTAGTGTCAAGAGCAAGTGAGCCAAGTTAAACACATTTGGTTTGTATGCTGATCTAGCATATGCCATCTCTGCAAGTAAATGAAAAGGAGCAGCATGTGGCTGGAAGAATTAATCTGCAGAACAGGCCCTATACAGTGGTAGGGGCTGCTCTATTTGAGGTTGCCTCTGAAATGTGTTAGGCCTCTGAAAGTGCCATTAGCAAAGTCAGAAATGTAGAGCCAGAAGACTGAAATGGATTAACTTATCCCAAGGCCGCTTGCATCCAGAACAAGTTATCCTTATTTTTTTTATAGGGTATTTAAATTGCTTGTTCACGACACTGGTATAAACTTGTTCCTTTTTATTTATTTATTTTTATTTATTTTTATTTATTTTTTATTTTTAGTGACATCACCTTGCGGTATAAGGAGATAAGACGACAGAAGCAAGAGCACAAAAATGAGAGAGACAAATGCTTGAGCAATGGTGATGGACTTTCTTCCATGGTGGATGAACAAAATGGGAATAAACTAAGGGAAAGGAAACTTTGAGCAACGGACAAAAGGTTAAGAGGAACTCGTAGTGCTCCAGTTAGCCTGGTGGAGAGTTGCAACCTTATCCTACCTAATTTGTAATTTTCATTGTTAGTTTTCCAACATATGAAAATCCTCTTGGGGAAAAGATGTCACTTTGACATATGTACCCCTCCTTGTATACGGCTAGTCAGAATTGGAGAAAGTCTGTGTAGAGGGAAGTAAGAGCCAACAGCGTTTCAACAAGAAGAGATCTTCGTTCAAGCATGTCACGTGTCTTCCTTGCAAAACAAGGTTTGGAGAGAAGGGGTTTTGAAACAAAGTACAAAAGGAATCTTGTCAATTTATTTCCAGGAAGCTGTGAGATTTCAGTTTTGACAGTTGGGCAGTAGGAATGCTCGTTTTGGAGAATACGGATACATGTCACAGGAAATGGATTTTGTATTTCTGCTGAAACTACCTTGAGCTGTGGAGTAATGTTATTTAACCTCTTCAGCCACCAGTTAACAGAACGGCAGTGAGAGAAACGTAGGTAGGTGACAGAAGCTCGTGAACAAGTTCCATAATTGCACAGAATATGATACACTACTGTTACAGCCCCTGTCGTGTGGGGGTTATTGCCTTTCTCTAAACTGACTTTCAGCATCCTGGAATAGCCTATGGTCATCCTAGGTTATACCACAGCCCTTGGGAGACAGTAGACTTGTCCTTAGCTTTTTTTTATTATTAATATTATTATTATTATTATTGGTCATCTCTCAAACTAAAGGGAAGGTTAAATGAGAAAGCTTAACCTGCCTTTAATTACATTCATGGAGTAAAATATGCTTCAAGGAGAAAACTGGGAGTTATTCCACCAGTCTTATTTGCCTTATTCTCAAGTATTTTGTTTAGCTTATCAAGGGATCTTCATTCTTGGTATCTACTGTGTGAGGCATGTTGGGTTCTACCATCCTTCAGGACTGCTCTGTTCCTCCCAAAAGTAACTCCAGACTCAGCAGCCCCCTGAGGAAAAGCGTTTTCTGCAGTCATGCACAAAATAACGCACTGCCGTCACTGCCAAAAAGCTAACTAAGGGAAAGCTCATAGTTCTTTCCCAAGTCATGTACAACAGTGGAGGGTCTGCAGGCCTGGCTAGGCAGCATTAGGAAAAGAAATTAGAAAGCTGGGCTTCATTTTTTCGGATCATTATTCCAAGATGCAAAGAAGTAAGGTGCTACGCTGAGCATCAGTGTAGGGGCAGCATCAACTGCACCTGGCCTTAAGCCTTTGCACTGGCCTCCAAGACACTGACAGACCTGTAGCCATATCACTTTTTTTAAATATAGTAATCTGGCTATTAAAAGATATTTTATGCTATTTTTTCAGGGAAGGGTTTATTCAAAAATATATGTATAAAAACCACCAGTAAAAAGTAAAATTTCAAGAGCTTGATCTCAATTTTTTTTTTTTTTGAAGTGGCAGGGGATTTGCAGAGCTGCTGACTTGAGCAAACATTCATATTTCTGACCTGTTTTGGTCTTTTACTTGAACGACAACCAAAATCTGCATTTCTCTTGTGTTTACAGAGTGACCCAAATACTTTCTCCCCCTGAACAATGGGCATTTAGCAGTAGGGCAGACTTCTAATTAACCAAGCAGTTCAATTGCATCTGAAGAGCTCAACAAATTAAGCAAAGTTTGTGGGCCATGGGGGCCACTCCTGCTGCTTAGATGGAGAGGAGGATGACCAGTATGAGAGGTAGCAACAGGCTTCTCGAGTATGTACAATGTACTGTGGATAGTCACTTGATGGCTGCTCTTAAACTGTAGTTTTTTGCTGCTGTAACATAGTGAGGAACGTATGACTGTTGTAACTAGATGCTGCCAAACTTGAAAAGGGGCAGACGTTGCAGAGGTGAGCGAGTGCTTATTTCTATGTCTTTCCACCCAGGGTCGTTCTCGTTCTGGCTTTACACCAGTCTTAGGAACTGTTAACTGGTTGTTGGGTAGCTAGTACCAGCGTCTTGTGCTTGTGTCGTCCCGGTTGAGCAAGGCTCTGGTCAGTGTGTTTCCATTCTGTCTGTGCTGATTAATGCTGTGACTACCCTTTCTGACCTCTGAAATACCTTCCGGGTCTGTTTCCTGACTCAGGGGGTGCCAGGCACATGTGGGGAGGATTCCCATTGGACTCCCCCGCTCAAGAGCCACTTATGTACGTTGGAAACAACCGAATAATAGCTGTTCCCTAACAAAAATCTGGAATTTTGAGCTAATACAGAAGCACTAACTTGTGTCCATCTATGTTCATCTAAACAGCTTTTATGGTTAGTCTGGACAACTGAACTGATGTAATAAAATGATGTTTGCTGGTGTGTTCTTTAGTACAATGTGTGCATGCTGGTGGCTTTATCTCGCTCACTGCCTTGCAAGGGCAGCTGTGGGGCTGATGGAGCTTGTTCTGAATTCCCTTTGGGGCAGTGACTATCAAGTATGCTGGTGCTGCCTGTAACGGGTGTTGGGCCTTAAGGTAGAGAAGTTGTCCAGATTTTCAGTCAAATGGATGTCACAACCCCTTGCTCCTTTCCAAACCTGTTGCTGTTGTACAGAAACATCTCTTGAAGTGGATTTGCAAATGGACTGTAAAACAGAATTGCTCTCTGCATAGCAAGTCCAGGAACTTTGTGTTCTTAGGAAAGTTTGTGTTTCCTTACCAGCTGGATGCCTAGCATTGCAGGTGGGTTGTAATTGCTGAAATTGTCACTGTTTTTAGGAGCCCTTTGGTAATCATCTCTATTTGAAGAGTGCTTGAAAGAACCCCATAAAGAGGAAAAGGAGAGCTGATAAGCTGGAATTGAATAACGTTTGGAGTGGCTTAAAATGAGACCATCCTCACGGCAATGAAAGATGCAGCTGTCTCTCACTTCCATGCACATCCATATCTTATTTCCCACTTTCTTAGGTTATCCTGTTTGGTCTCCTCAGAAGGAAGCTATTTTCCTTTCCTGGTTATACCCTGGCATTTGTAGTGAGTTTTATCAAAGGTAAGTCCATATCTATGAAACAACAGGGGTGCCCTTTTCTTCCAAAGCATTACTGGAGTCTCAGCTACCTGCTTTTGGTATCAGCACCTTCTGACACAAGTAGTCGGCTCTGCTTTTTGTAAGCCAGGCTGGGGGGTAAGAAGTGCCCATGCTCCCACCTGCCTGGAGATCGCTGGGAAGAAGCAGCAGTGATTTCCTTCCTGTGGGGAGGGCCCTTCCATGCTCTTCTCCTACAGCTGCTTCTTTCCAAAGGGATCTTCCCAGATCTTCCCCTCCCTCTGCTGGTGAGAGCCATAAATGAATATGGATTTTGGCTAACTGGCTCTTGGGCTGTTTAAACACCCTTTTTGTCTCTGTTCACCAGCTCAGGGTCCCCCAGAAAGACCCCAGATAGGGTCTTTCAAGGTCAGATGTGTTCTCTTGACACACACACATATATATATATATATATATATGTGTGTGTGTGTTGTATATATGTGCCTGCTGTTGGCATCTTCCTTGACGTTGGTGGGAGCTGTAGGTTATGTAATGGACTTAAGTACTGATCTTTGGTTTTTGAAAGGAAATCTGCTGCTTTTGATACTGTCTGCAGTGACTCTATGGTTTGTACATTTTTCCCTCTCTACATGCATTTATTTGTCATGGGTACCATATTTGCTATGTGATGCAATATTCTTTTCTAAGTTTACAATTTCACTTGGTCTTTAAAAATTACTGAGAGAGTTGCTACTGCTGTGAAGGACTTCTATTCAGAAACCAAATTCTTTCAGGTGTGTGAAACAAGTTTGTCACAGCTGAAAATTTGAGGGGAAAAAAAAGACTCTTTAAGCAGACTGTTAACTAACTTCTATGTTAGTTGTTGTAGGTCAGCAGCTGATGCGCACGGAGGCAGCCATTCACAGTGTTTACAAGTGGGCTTTAGCACAACTTTTGCCTCCTGATTTGTCATACAGGATGACTTCTTAATGAACTGTTCCTGCTACCTCTGTTAACTTAATGCTCCCTGCATTATCCCACACTATTTTTTTGGGATTCCTGCTTTGTTCAGCAGTTACTGTAACAGTATTTATTGAAATGACAATGCTAACTGTGCTTAAAAATGAACAAAGACTGTATATTTCACACACTACTATATAAATTCTGTTATTTACTGTTAGATTGGAACAGAGAGGCTTTCAGGTTTTTGTTTGTCTTTTAAGCTGCACTGATTTGGCTAAAGAATCCATTGAACAGAAGTTTTTAATTGCTTAAATGTATACTGAGTCAAGTTTTTAAAGTAATCTGATTTTTCTATGGTGTTAAATTTTAAATACAATTACTATATGTGTGTGTATATGTGTGTGTGTATATATTTATATATATATATATACACACAAACACACAGATACCTCTTTTTGAAGAGGCTTTTCACTGATGCTTTTTCATTCATCTACACTTCCAGTGCTGTGTTTTTTTGGCACACACAGGCCATTTGTTTATTGATAATTTTGTGAAAAGTTCCATTAAAGATATTTAGGAAGATGCTTAAAACTGAGAATAAGGTTGTATTAAACCACCTAGAATATATTCTTATGCTAAGTAGCATTTCACTTTTAATTACTTAATTCTGTAATTATCTTTCATACTGTTTCTAATTAGATTTCTTTAATACAATTACCAGGATTAATTTTGCTGAAGTCATTCCATTTGGAGATTCATAAATATACTTGAAAATGATATTTCTGAAGGGAACGCAAATTATTCAAGTGTTTCATTGTGGTATTTCAGGATGTTTCTCAGTATCAATAACTGTGCAAATCAACAGCGATATCCACAGGAAATGAAGCATCATTTTGGCTTACAAAAGCACACCCTGTGATTGCAGCGTAACCAGGTGCAGCTGTAAGACTAACCATGCACACTGCCAACATTTCATAGTTCATCTTCTTGGTTTTTAATTAGAACTTTTTTGCATTTTAAGAGTTAGTCCAAGTATCCTGCTTCTACGGATACTGGGATGGAATCCATATGTGGGCACTCTCCTCCTTAGAGCCCTGTTCTATTCACTTCAGAAACACTTAACTGTAGTGAGAGTATAAGTCCTTTTTCTGTATTGCTTGGAAAGTATATACTTTGTCTATTGAGTAGTGGTGATATGTAACATAAGCATATGTTCCTCAGTCTAATTACTGCGTGGAGCTGGCACAATTCCCCAGATTACTTTTGTAATCGCCATAGTGGGTCATCTTTATTTAATTTCTGTGAAACTCAGGGAACTTGTCCTGGATGCATTAAGACTTCAGAAGAAGATTTTTTTAAAAGAAAAGGTAGGTGGTTTCATATAACAAATGCAAGGGTAAATGTGTTGCAACATGAGTGTTTTGAGTTTGTTGGTTTGCTGCCTTGAGTATCCTTGCTAAATCTGCAAGCAGTGAAATACTATTTATTTATTTATTTATTGAGAGCTCTTAGCTCTGTCATCAAACAGCATAGATTGTCAATAATTCTTCCTACTGGACGTTGTTTCAACACTTATTTCCTTCTTCATCCTGCTGCTGTGTCCTTGCCTGAATCTTCTCATTGAAATGTGAACCTCAGCTAAACCTCACACAGACCCACACCACTACTGATGTCTGTGGTACTAAATCAGGCAGAAATTCACTTTAGCATAACTGTTTTGTATGGATTCCACTTCATGTGTCTAAACAAAATGCATATATTTTGCTCAATGACTGCATTTTTTTTGGTCTGCTAGGTAAAGAAGCCTTTGGTATCTGTGTATTGCCTTGCCTGTGATTCCTGTGCAGTGCGTAGGTGAGAATTGGTTTTATCAAATTTGAAAACATCGTGTATGAAAAAGGTTTCAGAAGTAGCATTTATTGCCTGGAAAAGAGCGGATCTGATATAATGTGTTGTTGATACCGAAGGGTTCCCTGGTAAGTGTGGTGAGTGCCTAGGCAGATGGCAGAAGGAGAGGCAGCTAAAATGAATTATGGGAGGGAATGGCTGTCCTGAAAGCCTAGGACTCTTGTGTGCTGAGTGAGAAAGGGGAGAGTGGGTGTGACTGGGGCTCTAAAAGTGTTAATTAAAGTGAATATGATATTCCCCTGGCAAAGGAGAAAAATCATCTTAGGTGAAGGAAAGTATTCCTGGATTTCTAAAGGAACTGGGATGAATGCTAAATAAAACTGTCTTTTTTAACTCTTTACAAATTCTTCTATAAGTTGCTTATTTTGATTTTTACTATTGTTTTAAATAGTAAGCTACACTGCATAAGCTACAGCAGGTTTGAATACAAAAAAAATCATATTATTGTCTGTATAGATAGTTTTGGCTCAAAGTATGGAAATTACATGTGATTGAAATGACACAGATTTTTTTTTTTTTTTTTCTTTTTTTTATAAGGTATTTTTTTCCGGGCAGAGCTTCAAAACCTTATTGATACCCTTCAATTTGTTTTGCAGATTGTTTAGACAAAGAAAAAAGAAACACTGAATATCATCTAGAACTGACAGCACAGGGTAAAACAGGGTAATGAACTAGACTTTCTGCATCTAAGGAAGGGGAGGGTTTTTATTTATCTTGGTGAAATGCGTTAATCTGTGGTGTTGTAGAACATAAAGAGTGAACAAAACAAAATAACATGAAAGCTGTCTCAGTATTTTATTGTAGCTTGAAAACATAAAACAGCACAGTGCTGTATTCTAAGAAAACATCTTCTCGTTCTTAGAATTTCAAATCCTCATCAACTGTCTCAAATTGTGTAATAGCTGTTTTGTTGTAGTACAGATAATGTCAAAATGTTCAGAATGTCACTAGGAAATTGGTAGAAACAGCGTAATATTCTAACCAGAGGGAAATGTGTCTTAAATCAGCATACTTCTACATGATAAGGTTACCTCTGTCTTAATGATAGAGTGTCCCGAGTCTTTAAAGTTCCAGTCTAAAGCATGATAAATGCTAGTTTAAAAAAGCAATAATGTTATAGTTAGCACTTTTTATTTTCTGTGTAAGCATGAATCTAGTTCATTTGCTCTCTTTTAAGCTATTCTATGAGTTCTGTACAATAGAAGCTTACAAATCTTTTCTGCAAGGTGAAGAACAGCAAATACAATGCATTAGGTTCTCAGCATTATGTCATGTTTTAGTGTTTTACTTGACAGCTATTATTTGGTGGCTTCAATAGCAGCTGAAGTCTGTTGTGTCCGTTTTGTTCTCATTCATCCTCTTTCTTTTCCACTTGAGTGAGACCACCAAAACCAATTCCTTTGGGACCAAAATTTTTTGCGTAGCAAACTGCAAAAGAAGGGTGGGGAATAATAATGGATGTATAATATAGCATGAAAGCAAGACCTTCTGTACTACTGATATATATGAAACTGCGATTTGATGTAATTTGATGAAGCTGTTAGGCAGGTAGCAAGATAAATCGCGACAACTGTACTAGGACTAAAAAGAATAATCTGAAAGAGATTGACTCGGTGACCCAGCTCAGCTCATTACAGTTCTTACCTTTACAGTAGAGCTCTCCGTCTTTGTCTGTAACGTTTGTGGATTCTAAACTCTTCCCACAAATAGCACAGCGGAAGCACGTTTTGTGCCATGGCTGAGGAAATGGAGACAGCTCATTTTAGGATACAGAAAATATGCAGCTTGCAGGTACAAGAGATTGAAAACAATTGCTTTTATGGTGTAAAGAAATTAAAATGGGCTTGTTGGTCTTAACTGCTTCCATTTTAGTCGTGCTAAATTCACGTAACTTCAGTAGAGATAGGTAGGTTCTCTGAACCTGAAGTTGTGCTCCAAATTCGTAGAGGCTAAAAGCTATTGCTGTTCAGTAAAGCAATAGCTTTGAGAATTATTTGCCTAGACTTTTCCACAATGCTGGGAATGGATGGAGCAGTGAAGGCTGAACTATGTGGAGCTGTTTAGGGTTTTGTTGATGGGTTTGGGGAGGGGATTGCGAGTGTTCCTCCTTCAAGCGAGGATTCTGCATTCCTCAACTACTGTTGCAAGACATTAAGACCACGAGCAAAGACTTATAGATGAATTAGCTATAATTCATCACCACTTTTAAAAGCTGTTGTGGTAACTGCTACTTACTTTTCCTCCCCCCATTATCTTCTCCGCAGCATACACTGATTTGCCACAACGGGGACACTTATCCACATCTACTATCTTTTTGGCAAACTTGGAAGGATTAGTAGGTGTAGAAGGACGAGCAGGCTTTGGTGATCCCCTAAAGCAGAAGTTTTCAGTTAAATGTTGCTTATAGTATCTTCATTCAAGAAATGTTGATTTTGAGACCATAACCTCTGGTATTTTCTGAACTGAGCTAAGTAGCAGCTGGCTGTCCATCTGCATGGAGCTGACAGTGGCTATGTGCGTAAGAGATTATATTTAATGAAAAGCAAAGGTAAACAAAACAAACTGTTTTACTGAGAGGTGAAAGGGAGTATGCAAGCAGATCTATGATATTGGTCCCTGACTGAGGGCTAGTACTCAGCAGTAAGCGCGTCTTGAAAAGAAACACAGAGTTTGCATGCTTGTCTCTCTCTGGTCACTTTGAAGTGTTGACAGGTTTGGACAGGTGACTGTGGTTCTTAGCAGGCCAGGGAGCAGCCCTTCCTTGTGCCAGTGTCAAAGCATCAGAAAATTACTGTGCTTTATTTCTGTAATATCAGCCTAAGTCTGTGACTTTTGTATTACTAGCCTGGTGGACTGCAACAAGTCATTAATCTACAGGAGGTGATGCCTTCCAGTACAGAGGTCTATCCAGAATGAGTGCATATCTTAAAGAAATGCACTTAACTGTATAGATTTATTTCCTGCATAGCATATTTGTTAATTGGCTTCGTTATGGTAATACCAGAAGAAAGCACCGTTGATTTGGTACTGTGCTGAGAATCATTTAAAAATAAATAAATAAATGAAAACTCCATAAAAATGCACTGAGATAATTATGTGCAGCTGAGGCCCTTTGAAGATGGTGTCCCACTAGGATTCCTTTGTTCAGTCATTTTCTCTGTGTTTTTATAAGTGGTATTCAAGCCATAGGGAGGATTAGAGACATTATTTTCCTATAAAAAAAAGAGTATGTGGTATTGTGATTATTTCTAAACAGTAAAACCTAAGTGTATTTCAGCCTCAGACAGGTTTAAAGGAGGCAGAAAAATGGAGAGAAAAAAAGAGGGAGAAAAAGAAATTCTCTATAGCTTTATAGTGAATGTGATTTTTACCATTGTGTTGCTGATAGCAAACTACAATTGCAGTGAATTTGTAGGTCTGTGATAACATATAAAGGCTCTTTCTATGCAATAACATAATTGGCCACTGAAAAAGGAAATAATATATAGAGAAGGTTTAAAGAGACTGAACGTTATTAAAAACTGGTAAAATTACTGTACCCATTGGCAAAAAGCTGTAGGAAAATGCTCTACTACTTACACTACATGTTGTTATGGAAACTGAATGAAATATCTAAAAACGTCCTGCTCCAGAGCAAGTAGTAGCAGAAAAACGAAAGCTGCTCTTAGTGGGGTTTCACTCACTGTTGCAGGTTCAAGCCTAGATGGTCACCGGTGTCCGTGCTGAGACATCCTGCCCCTTGCCCAAAGCCAATACCTTTGGGACCGTATTTTCTCCCGTAACAGGTTTTGCAGTAGATTTCAGATTCGTGAGCTGCTACCGTGGTACTGTCCAGAGCTTTTCTGCAACCCACTAAAAATGAGAAAAGTGACACATAACTCAAATGGGAATATACAAGTGCTTATGACATAGCTCATGGTAAGTACAGTTAGGGTTTATTTTTGTTTTAAACATAGGTGGAGGAGAGTTGCATGTAAATATACCATACCACTTGGTAATACCAGTTTGATTTATTAATGCGCTCAGGCCTCTGCTGTTCCACTCTTTTTTAGTAAGTACAAATAGTAACAGTATCCTACCAACAGTATGACACACTGTGCTTATTCTTAGTGCCAAAATACTGTATTGTTGATCCTTGGTTAGGCCATAAGCAAAATTTTCTGGTGTGCTTATAGTAAACTGTATTATTGAAATCTTGAAGCTTGTGAGACATCGTTGCTTGAAGCTTTAATCCATATGGTACTGACAGAATTGCTGTTAACTGCTCTGTAGTAATGTATACTCTAAAAGCGTATAAAATGGAAATCAAGCAGGGCATACTTTATACAGTCACATTTGCATGGAAGTTGGCTTGAGGGGGCAGATACCTGATAGTCTCTACTCTAACAGAGTTCCTCCAGATGACAAGAACATGATTTTGGCAGTGCCAAAAATAGAGACCTCTTCCTACTCTACTTTGGTACAGAGAAATATCATACGGCTTAGCTCACTGGGAAAAGTCTTGGAGATTTTTTGAGTAGAAGATACTGTAGGAATGCCAAACACTTGGGATGGAGTACAAGGTATATGTTCTATGTCACTATTTAAATGTTGCCTCAACTTGAAAGAATCAAGAGTTATTCCTATTTTACAAACAGGTCGCTGTGTCAGAGGAGGGGGGGAAAGAAGATACAAGGTAGAGTTTTCCTTTCTCCAATGTCCTTTGAGCAAATGAGTGCATCACACAGTTCCCTAAGCATACCTGGGCTGGTGATACCTTGGAGAGAAAATTCACTTAAATCACGTAAGCAACATAAGCCCCTGAAATGCACAAGCAGCAAAGATATTCAGGCATCAAACTCTAGAAAATTTAGCTGACTTGTGATTAGGCCTTTTCCCACATTTATTTTAACTGTCCTACTGTGAGTCTTGATAAAGATTAATTAAGAATTTAAAATTATGTTGGAACCAGTACTGCTTTATTTTTGTCACCAGACTGTGTGTGTGTGTTGAGGGGTGGGATAACTTACAAGGAGTGTTTTTTAGTTAATAGAAATAAAGGTAGGGGCTTCTGTAGATGTGTTAAGCTGATTGCTTTTTTGCTGTGCTGTCTTCTGCTTTGAGATAACTACACTTGCTAAGGGAGGTAAGTGATGTTAGAAACTCTAGCAGCAGATAAAGTGCTTCTATTTTTGGCACCTGAGGGACAGAGTATCAATTTGCCACAACAGATGGAGCAAAAGCCCTTGAAGTGCTATTGTTGAAATAACTTTGAGACCTGTCATCTCTGGACAGATACTGTTCACGAGCCAGCACTCAGGAGTTTCAGGTTTATGGCATGGGATCCTGCCAAATGTCCATTAGAGCTGTGTTGTAAGCAAAGCCTGACAGGGAAGGCAGGCAGGCAAGCAGCAATCTGCACAGGAAGGAAGATCTGATGGAGATGGCTTCCCTCTCATCATGCTATTAGAAAAAATCCTGATAGCAAAATGTATAGTTTAGGCTGAATCTTACGATGTTAAGCGTTGGGTTCAAATTGCTTATTTAAATTAAGCCTTTTCGTCCAAAAACACTGGAGCTTCCTTCGGTCAAATGAGATAAAAGCACAAGTAAATTAGGCATCCTATTAGTTAGGCTATCTGAGATGTGATATGGGAACAAGGATTGCTTTTCGTTGGTGGCAAAAATTTCCTATAACAGGCGCATTGAAGAGCCTACATATATGGTATGTGACACTGAACCGTCTAGTTTGGAGCTGATAATCTCTGTGTGTGATGGGAAAAGTAAAACCAAATAACATACCTCTCATATGCTAACTATACTGAGATGCATCTTTAACTTTTTGCCTTGCACGTGCTTCTGTTTGAAGTACTACTTTGGTATCTAACCTGTAGATAGTCTTGTTCAGACTTATGACTTAACAGATGGATGCGTGTTGTATGTTGTAATTCATTAAAACAAACAAGCTAATGCTAAAAATGAAGAGCTTATTTTGGTCTTAAGTGTCTGAGAAAACACACGGGAGCAAATTATCATTAAGGAAGCCCTAGTAGGGCAGTTTGATGTTTTTATTAGTCACTGGAGAATCTTCTTATTTTGCTGCTAGACTCAGTAGGTTCTCAGCTAACATGTTGGTATTCTTCCTGCAAACTTCCTGAACCTCAAGCATTGTCTGCAAAGTAAAATAATCTATTTACCCATCCTCAGCCCTTATCACATTTGTTTATCCTCTCTGCAAAGGGCAGGCGTAACCGAATTGGTATCGTCCTCTCTAGTATCTCAAGTGCTGGCTCATCTGTTGAGACGGCAGCAATTCCTGAAAGCTGTTTGACAAACATTGTATGAGTGCATGGAGTAAAAGAGTAAGTGAATGGGAAGATATGCAGTACAGGGGAGGAGGAGACTGGACTTGATTATTAAGTGCTGCTTTGGAGCAGAGAACTTGTTGCTTCTTCTGAAAACAGATGTGGTAATTTTCATCCCTGCAATTCCTAAAAGCTTGCGAAGCAGGCTTCATCTTTGTGGGTGCTGTCTCTGGGGGTTAATTAAAAGGTTTGTTAGCGGAGGACCTTTCCTCAGAACTGACTTTCTAAAGAGATTCAGTTTAAAGGAACTGCAGTTGAGCAAACTGGCTTGTTGAGCCCTTACTCCCTCCTCTTCTGCTTTCCCCCTCAGAGTTGAAAGCTGTGTATGTGATACGTGGCCCCTCGTGTAGGGGTGTTGTCTTTGGCCTCCTATGACTCTAAAGGTTTCTAGAAACTGCTGGACAACAGTCAGTCTTCACAGAATGGCTGAGGTTGGAAGGGACCTCTAGACATCCTCTATTCTTACTGTGCTCTGCTTGGCTTGATTAACATGTGGTGATTTTCCTCTGTGAGCTCTCCTGGAAGCGAGGTGTACGTATCCCCTGAAACTCTCTGCATCAAACTCTACGTGGTACTAGCTCCTCAGTGGCATTTAGGACCCACTATAGATAGCCCATAAGCAAACGCTTCAGAATGAAGAAACTTTCTCATTTTTTTGCTTAGAAGCAAAGTAGCATGGGAGTAAATAGAAACACTGTGAGGCTCGAGCAGTGCAGCCCTACTCACTGCAGAGGAAGCACGTCTTGTGGAAGCTCCTTCCGTTGCACTGAATCTCCTCAGCGTGGTACACGGTCTTCTCGCAGGCGCCGCACTTGGCGCCGCCTCCCCAGTTCGGCATCCTCAGGCGCGAAGCGTAACCTGGAAAAATCAAATTATAGAATTTAATGCGATAGAAGCCAATTGCTTTAAGCAGAACAGCTTCATTTTTTTCTGGCCAGCTGCTGTTGCAGGGTGGCCGCGAGGAAGGATCGACTTGTGCGCGTGGCACCGCAACACTGGTGGCTTCTCCAGGCGCAGAGAGACGGAGCAATTCCCTCCACGGCCTCTTCTCCTCTTTGACCAGCAGTACAGTTTTCAATGTGAGTATGAGGTGACGTTGTACCATTCACATCTGAAGAATTTTACCATTAAGTTAAACAGTCGGTTTTATTTCAGAGGAAACTTCAGGAAAAGCAAGTTGTTGCTCTTCTAAATTTCTTGTAAAACAGCTGCAAGATCCCTGCGCTGAACAACCATTACAGAGTAATAACAGATCATTTCCTAAGGTGCCCCAGGCCTGTTTTTCTTGGTCAGTCGTTCTTGAAACACAAACATCAGAGGAAAAAGTGAAGATTGGGCTGCTGAATCAAGTTACCATTAGTTGAAGCGACTTGCCCGAGGTCATGCAAGAGGGTAGCGACAGAGCCAGAGCCGGCTGCAGGCTCAGCGCCCTTCCCGGTGACCACGCTGTCGCGCAGCCGAAACAACCCTCTGCCGGCGGTTTGCCCTTGTGCTCTCTTGTTGTTTGAGTCATCGTTTCTGGAAGGGCTGGACTGTCATCTTGTCATCTGCACACCGTATTATCAGGTTGTTCCGAGCGCCTGGCTCAGGCCTTTCTTATCCTTCTGGGAAAGTCAGTCACTTTCTTATTATAGTTCTTCCGAAGCCGGTTTGTCCTGTTTGGGCTTGGTTAAATTCTCTGGGAGCTGTCCTGAACTAAGGAAAGGCTTTTGAACGCTGAGTGAAGCCTAGTATGGGAGAATTTTCTTCGAGCCTCAAAGGAAAGAGGGAGATTTATCACGGTTGTGATGTAATTTGGTTTTTATTTGGAATGAGTTGAATTTCAGGCTGGCAGTATCTGTATGTTAGACGTTAACGTCTCTTATTTGCCATCATCTCAAGGAGTTCTTTAGTGCATCTGCCAAATTTCAGAATAAAAGTGAACACCTCCAACGTGCCCATGGCGCAAGTTTAGCTTGAGAGTGGAGGGAGCTCTTTCTGGTCACTAAATCTAAAAACTGAAATAAAAGCCCCAGAAAAGGGAGGAGGGCCCTGCAGCTTGGGGGTGTGTGCTCATGCTGAAGTGACAGCACTGAGGACACGGCGCCGCAGGCGTGTTTTAGCAATCGGCATTTGATACCCCTTCAGATATTATAGCGCATCCAAACATACCCACTCTGGTGATGAGTCCGACGCTAAGCCCGTTTAATCACATATGCCCTGTTGTGACTATTACCTGCATTAGGCAGCATTCCTGTCACCCAGGAATGAGACCTCCTCTCCTTCTCTTTGCAAAGCAGCATTATGCTCAGCTGAGCAAGCTCCCTGGCTCCAGCGTGTCCTTTGCTGTCATAAAGCAACTACATCATTAATCCTTTTCAGCCCCTGACAGCCCTCTTGGGAGGCTGTCGAGGAGAAGCTTCTCTGACGCTCAGAAACTGTCATGATGCAGGGGTGGAAGGAAGCTCAGCTTGCCGCTGACTCTGTTTATCTGCAGGGTAATGACTGAAAAGCAAAAGTCTGATGTGGTTGAAAGAAGAAACCAAAACGCTGGTGTGCAAGGAGCAAACTGTAAAGTTGATGCCTCTTACTCAGTAAACCCTTCACTGAATAGCGCTGTTAAAATCCTTTTTAACTGTATGTTGGAGGAATGCTAAAGAAGAAGGAAGAAATCGTTCACTTAGGCAAAATCTTTGTCTTATTTGGCCATTTTGTATTTTCTCCTCTGGCGTTTTGGTATTGGTGCCATTTTCCTCTCTTCTAAAAATAAACTGATGCATCAAATCTTTTAAGCACAAGGGGAAGTTTTATTAAGTATGGCAACAGGATACTTTGAAAGTAGTTCTGACTACATCATTAGCTGGAGGAGAAAAAATGCTAGTTCTGAAAAGGTCTGATAATGTTTGATAGTGAAGCTTGTGCTCTTGCAGGCTGTGGTTAGAGCTCTTCAAAGAACTTTGCTCCCACGGCTAATTATAGCAACGTGACTGGGCTTGCAGGCACATTTTCCGTGTTTTGTTGCCATCACCTGATGGGAAGCTGTAGGAGAAAGAAGTCACGGTAAAAATGTTCCCCTAAGGACACTGGCCTAGGAATGGCAACGCTGGCGATGACGCCTTCACTGACTGGCCGCAGCCTGGGGCCAGTCTGTGTTTGTGTCCTTGCTCTGGTCACCTCTACAAATATTGAGTTTTTCTGGGGGGGAAGTAGACCACTGTAGGCGTATTACATATGTGGCAGAGGGACCTTTGAACGTTAGTAATGCCAGGTGCTGACGTGTGTTTGTGGCACTGCTCAGCTGGAGGAGCGTTCCTGGTCTGGCTGTGTGAGTGTTCAGCAGCTCATATTATTTCCTTGCAAAATGGGGCTGTTGGGTACAACAAGATTGACAAGCTTCAGATGTGCGGCCAGGGATATGTGCTTGGCTTTAGTTAGAGCTCATAACATTGCTAGATAGCCCAGCCTCAAGATGAATGAGCCTTGGAATCACTTCTGTGCTCTTCACAGGCGTGCAAAAAATCCCTTCAATTCAGGATATAAAGGTGTTATATCCACATAACTGTTACAGAGTTTCTATGTCACTCTAAGTTCTACTTGGAGTACCTGGGTAAGAACATAGTCCAAAAATTTATTTATATCTATTGGTCTAAATGGGAAGCAGATGCAGCCCTGGCTTTGCATGGTTTGAGAGAGGAGTAGTTTTTTAAGAGTCCTAGTATTAGATATGCAATGCAGATGAAAAAAAATGTTAGGGGAAAAAAAAATGCTGTTGACTTGTTCCTAAGCACTAGGTTTTCCATTCTAAATACTTGCGCATTGGATGGTCTAGGGCTCAAGTGATTATATATATATAAAATGCAGAAAT
Source organism: Nothocercus julius (assembly GCA_013398735.1). Classification (NCBI taxonomy): domain Eukaryota; kingdom Metazoa; phylum Chordata; class Aves; order Tinamiformes; family Tinamidae; genus Nothocercus; species Nothocercus julius. Next base: position 537,737 of record VZSV01000266.1, on the reverse strand, counting down.
TGCTGCTGTTTGGCAGGGAGGAGTGGCTCAGATAAGGCTGGTTTTACTGCTGACCTGTCATGTGCCCATCAGTGACTCATTTGACCTTAGTGTTACTCCTTGGCCAGCACCCTGGGGATAACACCACAGATATCTTCCCTATAGAGAACTTTGAATGTCTTTCACAGAAGAACCAGAGGAGCATCGAAAAGGCATCGAGGGCAATTGAGTCTCCTGCAGCATCTTTTTAAGAAGATGAAGGCTTTTAGATGTTTCTGGGTTATTTAATGTCTTTTTTCCCCCTGTCAGTTTAGCACAGTATTAAGTGTGGTATTTCTTATTGGCAAAAGCTGTGTTGGATTTAAAAATAATATTAATACAACCCATTTCTGTTTAAAAGTATCAATTAAGTACCACTCTATTTTTTTTTTTTCTTGCTATGTCATGTTTAATCTTGGTGTTTCTGCAGTGCAAAGCACAGATCCTGTCACTGCATCTGAAAAGGCCTCAAGGTGATTTGGTCCAAATCTAATCCACTGCAGAAAGCATAATTTCTCAGCAGAATAGTTATACAATAGAGAAAATTATTGCATTTGAGAAGTGAGCTTGTTTAATGAAAGATATTAACATGGTTATGTATTTATAGAGAGATTTCTTGTATTTGGATGTGTTCTGTGACCTGTGGATACAGATAAAAGCTTGGGTTTATGAATTAATGTGCTACTAATCTACACCACTATCTCATGCAGCTAGCTAGCATTTTTCCTATACTTCTGCATTAAACCAATGCATAGAGATCAAAGGATTGGATTTTGTACAATGACACAGGAAAATAAATACCCATTTTGCATGACCCCGGTCCCACTGAGTAACACTAGTCCTTTCCAAACAGAAGGCTTTAAGTGACTGGATAAGAAGCAAGTGAGGGGCAAAGGTGATAGAAGAGCTCCAAGTGCTGTGTCTGGGTCTTTCGCTTCTATCACTGCGTCTCCTTCCCAGTAGTGTCTTATTCTCTGGCGTGGTAACAACACATTTCTATTAAAACCTTTTGGGTGAAGGCTTGGGTGCAGAAATTTAATATTACATTTCCCCAAGATGCGATATCCTGGCACTAGAGCCACATACGTAGTTATGACTTGAAAAAAAAAAAAAAAGAAAAAAACACCCTCCCAGCTGCAAACACAGAGTTCAGTTTGATTCACGTGGTTGCGGGAAACTGCATCCTGCTGCAAACCATCCGTTCCTTTCCCCAGCCTTATCCTGTGCTCTCAACTTTGACTTTTCCTTCTACAGTATCTTCTTGAGACCCTTATCCGTGTGCTCTAGTCCCAAGCAAAACTCTTATGGACCTAGAAATGCTGCCAGGATGATTGAGACCAGACCCAGAGTTATTTTAAGCGAGTGATAGGCTTTGTTCTCCGAAAAAAAAATTATCGTTTTGGATAGAAAAAATCCAAGTAGATAATTACATTTTAACTATTTTATTCTAAAGCCTTGGCCAATCATACTATCTTGATGTGATGAGCGTGTGAATTCTTCATTGTTCTTTAAGCGATCTTCTGTGAAGTTCACTTAGAAATGTCCTGATACGTAGGACTAATTAATGGCTGACATGAAATATTTTGGTTGACTTTTTTAAGCTTTGGAGTACTTTTCCTGTCTTAATGAGTAATTTTGGAAGCATATAAATGCGGATACTGCAGAAAGCTTGTATATTAAGATAGAGAATCTGTGGAAAATGTGATTCTTTAGCTTAATGACAAACTTCTTAAAGACCTGTGCCATTTCTGTGCTATTCTGTCTTGCATGTAGCACACGTGCCTGTCTCATTGAGGGGAATCGCCACAGCCCTTTTCCTGTAATGCTTATATCTGTAGAAAAAGTTGAGGTCCAGAGGAATCTCTTATCAGCTGGCTAATACAAACCTCAAATACTGCTGTCAGCTCTATAGGATTCCCAGTTCCAAACTCTACCTACACATTTTATCTTGGTCGAGCAAAAAACCACCCAAATCCTTTTATCAAACAGCCTTGCAGAACCCCCTACACTGCACTTACCAGAGCAGGTTGCCGCTGCTTCCTCCTTTTTTTGGCCGAGTTTAATTCGAGGGGCTCCTGCACTCTTTAAATGCAGTGGCCACCACTGTTGGCCCTATAAGCTGGGAGGGGAGGGGAATGAGAGAGGGATCTAAGCAATGCCATTGCTATCATCAGGCTCAAAATAACCTCTGACAAAAGCCTGGCATTTTGTTCCCTTGCGTGCGCTCGTGAGCTGGTGGACAGCAACGCAGCCCCTCTGCTTGCACCTACAGGCATTTGCTAAATGGGCTCTGGTGGATCATAAGCAAGGACCGAAATGTTATCGTTGCAATTAAAGGGCTTAAATGTGAATCATAAAACAGCCATTCCCAGAATGAGTCATAAATGATTGCACTGCCAAAAATAATCTAAGAAAATAATTATAAAAATCAACAGCTGATTGTAGGGACCTCTGGGCCTCAACAGTCTTAAACCAAATAGATCTAGTGAGTAGCTCATAACTTTATATCTGCTAAAAGTTTCAGAGTAGAGGATTTATGCTTATTACTTTTACATTTGTGCTTCTTTTAAGCACTAAGACTGGTAGCTAATATTAGCATATTTAATCATTGCATCTATAAGTAATCCCCAGACCTCACTGAGCCCCTTGGAAATGCATAATATTGCAGCCGGTTTAGAGATGAGAGGACTTGAAGTGTAGAGAGGTTTAAGTTCATTTCTTTACATGTTTTACAGATTTACATGGTAAATCTAGTTTTGAGGGGACTTGGAATTGGAGAGTTAGGACTTGAAATTGGAGAAACAGACTTGAAATAGGCAATTGGCGTGTGCAGATGCGTTAATGTTCATATTCCTGGTGGTGCAGGAGCGTGGTGTTTTCTGTAAATCAAAGGTGGAGATTAAAAGCGCTGCTTGGAAAACTGGAACGCAGCCTATGAAAACTAAAGCTAGGCTGAAGACCAGAGGAACTTGCCTAGAGGTTGGCAGTGGAGTAAATCAAGGAGTCTGGTCACTTTTGGGAGGTGGGAAGAGCAGTGAGCTCAGCTAGTCAGAGCGAAACCTGGGTCTTCTGGGGAATCGAATACTTTGAGGAAAGAAAAGGTAGCGTTTCTGCCTGCAAAAGGAGAAGAACAAAGTGAAGGGCTGCGTGTTACAAAGCCCATGTGAAAAAGTGAGCAACTGTATTTCGACAGGAGCCAAGGGATGCTCGAGAGTGATTTGGAATAAGCATTCAGCCTTTCACAGCACAGGAATTGTGGCCAGAGCCTTTTGAAAAACCAAATTATTACATTTCTTCTGCTTGCTGCAGTCTCCCCCAAAAATGAAAGTTTTGAATTTTTTCCTGTGCATGATGCAAGTTTCTATAAATCTTTGCCTTTGTCCATACTAGAGAAAAACTGATAGAAGGACAGTGTGAGGAAGGTAAATCTGATTAATTACTCTTCAAGGAGAACAGAAAACGCTCTGCTCGCTGCCACAGTGAAGAGCTCTCATTTCCAGACTTCACTTTTTCCCACCCCCATCATGTAGCAGCTTTTCAATAGCTATCCTATTCAGTCAGATTTGTTTTGTGTTATCCAAAACTGCTTGTGTTACTACAGAGCTGGTACCAGCTCCTGTTTCACGGCTGATCCAGGGGGGCTGTATCGATACTTTATGGAGCACAAGCCCTGTGGTTTCTGCAATGAACAAGCTCTTTTGACAGATAAGGATGAATTTTACGCTTTGGCCCTCCATTAGGAGAGGTAATAGTATTTAAAACTGAAAATAGAAGTGCAGCTTTAACTGAAGTTTTGCCTCAGGAATTCTCCAGCAGGAAATTATACTATTAGTAATGAATAGTATATATCATCTGGCTCAATCCTGTGTCTCAGAGAACAGAGGCAAAGCGGGATGGGGGTGTGGCCAGCATTTGGTCTGCCCTGTGTTTCCTGGAAAGCAGGTTTCTCACTGAGGTTGTGTTGCTCTCAAGTTCTATTTAACGCTCTCAGCTATGTAAAATCTCGGTTTTGTGGTGTTTGGTTCTACATGTTGCAGAAGACTGTTAAGTGCCACAAGATTGCTTTGAATTCCAAACCTCATAAATGTTTTCCTTTGCTCCCCGTTGTAATCTCTAGGGGTAATTCAGAAAGTCTAATGTAGTTATTTTAGATTAAAATCAATTTTGAGTGGATTACCATTTTCTCTTTCTTCAGAAGACAGAGATATCCCTGTCTGGCCAAAAAAGGGAAGAGAGGGTAGTGACTGTTCAGTGTGTTACTTATCTCTGTTAATCAAATTAAACAAAAAACTGTCAAAAGTTGACAGGGTGATGTAAGCTTAATCAGAACAAATTTATTTAAAATACAGTATAAATAATTCTTAACTTAATCAAGTTTATGTAAAATTTCATTTTTGTTGTTTTTACTAACTTTACAAAAAAGCATTATTGAACAAAGAAGCAAAAGAAACTATAACTATGGCCTTTTTTTTAAGACATAAAATATTTACATGCTCACAGTACTTCCTTAGTGCAAAATATGCACTGACTTATAGACTGTACCTTTCTGTACAAAGTCAATTTCAGCTTACTTTGCATAGCAGAAAAGCAACACAGAAAACATTAGATACGTAACTTGGTTGCTAAGACAGTTTAGATAAGCCTTTTTCAAAAATTTAGACATTAACTTTCTCATAAAAAGCTGCTTTAAATCCTAAGGCATTAATTAAAGCTATTCCAGTACTGAGGTCTTGCCAATACATGTCCAAAATAAACCCTGTCCATTATGTGATCCAAGATGTAGGGTATTATCAGTAACTATGTCTGCTAACACATTCAGTGACTCACTATCCTGAAATCAGTCTTCTGACACTTCAAGTTTTCTTTGAGGAATGTACAAAGTTCCTTGAGAAATTGCATCAGTACCATCTGAATTTGCAGAAAATGAAGATACTGTGTTTGGCCCTCCTGGTGTGCGGAAAAAATTTTCTTTCACTGCTTGGAGCTCTTGGGGTTCCTTTGGACCACTTGGCTAAAAAGATGAGAAAGAGAGAAAGTTATTTTCACTTTAAAAAAGTGAATTCTAGCTTTAGGCTTCCATGTTTTTTTTACATTTAAAAACCTCACAGCTCTTTACTGAGAAGAGTACATCTATTTTTATTTATACATCTGTGTGTGTGTGTGTGTGTGTGTGTGTGTGTGTGTGTGTGTTTAGAAAAATATCTGGTTTTATAATCTCCCCGTCTCCTTTTTTTAGTATAAAGGCATCTTAGGCAACATAGTCTTGCCTAAGGTAGGCATAAAGGTGTAGTTCTCTTTCTACAGATTTTTTTAGTCCTCTACCAAGCTTATCCAATCAAAATATATATATATATTTAACCAAGTTCTTAGTAAGTTAGGAGTAATGAGAAGGAAAGATGAAGTAAAAAATGGAGATTCTGTAAATAAATGTCATCTCAGATCTGTCCACAGTGTTGTCTTTAAGAGAGTTCTCTTCATATTCTGTCATCCTTCAACTAAGCCGCCTCCAGTTCCTCCAAGGAAAGTGATCCTTGCTTTTGCTTTCCAGTCTGTAAATATACTTGGCTTCATTGCCCATTACTGCAGCTTTTTTTGCAGCAGTGCTGAATTATAAGTAAAGAGGGGAGAGGGAAAAAAAAGGAAAGAAGTGCTGTAAAGGAGTAAACTGTACTTGTAATGGCCAGGAAGTTGCAATATATTTTTACTTACCTTCTCTTCTTTCAAGTTTGTGTGTTCTGAGCTATGGCTAACACATTCTGGGTTTGAGGAGATTGTCATGTGCTGAAGAACAGGATTTGTAGGAACGTGCACCCCAGCAGGTATCAGTCCTAAATGCTGCAGCGTAAAGTTCAGAACTGAAGAACTCGGAGTCTGGGCAGAGCTTGTGTTGCTTGAAAGGATGCAGGAGTTGCTCAGCACAGGTGCAGCAGCTATAGAGGTGGGTGACAGCATTATGTTCAAGGGCGTTATATGGAAAGCAGGAATGTTAACTGTTTTCAGTTCAGGTGCTGTCACGGGAATCACACCTAAAGATGAAAAAATCAAGTAGGGGAGGGGATTAAAACCTGATGCTGAGACCATTACAGTGTGATAGCATGACCTCAGTCAGCTAACTTTATCCTTCAGTCCTGCAGGACAGAGAACTACACGTATGTTTAATTCGGTACTCACCGGCAATGGGCGAGCCATAGGTAGCGTGCTGTAACAGACACACTCCAGCTTTCTCTTTGTTAGAGAAACCTGCCTTGGTGCCATGGTGGATGCACTGAGGAAAAGGAATAAGACAGCGAGATGGAAAAGAGGTCTGGAAGAGAAAGATACAATCACTTGTACTCAAAGAGGTAGTAAGCAGCCTTTGTGAAGTCCTTCCCCAGAGTTACACTCTCTTGCCCTTAATTCTTTATCATGCTTGAAGTCAGACACCGCTGACTCAAAGCAACACTTCTTAAAATAAGACCACCCCCTATTCAGTGGCAGTCAGCTGGCGCTATCCCCTGTGGACATCCTCAGTAAGGGGCTGGAAATTCCTTCCACATTAACATGTTGCAATTAGAAAAAAAAAAGTATTAATTATCCAGAGTTCTCTTGTGTCTAACAAAGGAAACATCTAGACCCAGCAATCACTGTGTCCCCTCATTCTTGCATTGTGTTTTGGTAAGAGATATCCTTGAAGATGGCAATCTCTTGCATTTGCATTTACATGTGCTGCTTTTGTTGACAAAACTGCCCTTTAATGCAGTTCTTTATAGTGGCAAGTCTAATTGCAAAATATTAATTTTTATTAAAATATAAAAAGCTCTGTGGGTGTTCTGTTATAAATTATTTGAAACTATGTATAGGTAAAGGACTGGAAAGATATGGAATCTCAACAGTACCTTCATCTGATGAGTCTTAGTTACCATCTTCATGCCAGTCATCTGATTTACTCTTATTTGTGTACTTAATGCAAAGTAGAAGAGTACTACAGGAAGTTTTTAAAAGCAGATTGAAAAATAATTCACCAAAATTAATCTATGGCTCTATGCATTATAGTTTCATTTCTTTGGCAAGGAGTGCTCCTGGAAGTGGTGGTTTTCCAGGCAAAGGTCTGATGTGCTGTGGTACCTGACAGGAAGCTTACCTCGTGAGCAGGAGTGGCAAATGCCAACGGTACTTCCTGTTTGGCTTTGGTTCTGTCCTCCTCTTCTCTCTTGCACTGGTCACAGCAATGTGCCACATTTTGATCTAATTTTTCAACTTTGTTTTGTCTCTCTTTCTGGGAAGTGTCCGTTTCATGCTTAGTCTGCAAAGCATTAGAAGGTGGTTTTTCATTTTTAATGGATTCTCCCTTTAAAAAAGTACACATTAAAAACATAGGCAGACATGGCAAAAGACAGGCTTTACAGCCTCAGTTATGAGTCTCTAATAATATTTATTGCATCTCTGTTATCCCCTCTTGCTCCTCTGCAGTTAGTGGACGTTTGATGCCACTGACATTGTCACAGCACACACTGATAATGCTTCATGGCTGTAATGGTATTCAAAAGGCATTTTGTTATTCCAAACACATTTGCATTAGCAAGCAATTGCAGACAGCTCAGTTTTCTTTTATCTGTTTTCATACCCTCCAAAATTATTTCTCCAAGGTATAGGAACAGGTGTTCTCAAATAACAACATAAAGTGTTGTTTTATGTTGCAAAGTTTCTGCAAGTCTGTAGCACAAATGCTCTTAAAGTCAACTAAAGGGTTATGTCTTTGCAAGATTATTCCACAATCAAGCTTTATGATGAATTTATACATTTTATATCATCTGATAGGATCTCAGATGATTTTGAAAAGAGTAGGAGGCACCATCATTAAGCTATAAAATGGGATTTAAAAAAAAACAAAGGAAAAAAATTAACTTACCAGAGGAGTATCAGGGCTTTCGTCATCACTTCTACACCTTTTAATCAGACTATTTTCTTGTGGTACTTGTGATCTTTTAAGGCACTTGTGTGACATAGCTTCAGGCTGTACAGTTTGTCTGTTGGTAGCTGTCGGGACGTTTCTTGGCTCATCTTTAGCTATGTGATCATCCCCTCCCTCGGTGGTGGTTTGATTTGATCCTCTGGAATCGATGTTTTTGCTCCCAGTGGCGTTAGAGCAGGGCAGAGGCTGCAGCATGAGACTGGGGCTGTACGTTGTCACCGTGGGGGCTTGGGAGGGGTGCAAATATATCGCGTACGAGACGGCAGCCTGAGCAGGAGGCGGCAGCAGCAGCGGGGCCGCGGGGCTCGCGGGCTGGGGGCACCCTGAAGCCCATCTCACTTGCATCTCTTCTGCGTTCCTAAACATAAACCAGTAAGTCAGTAACAAGTAAACCAATCCCTCGCAGTGCACGCTTGCCCTGACAAATCGCCGTTGGCCAAATCAAGGCTTAGCAGATTTGTACTTCTCTATCCCCCAAGCAGAATACATAAAAAATAAAGTAGTACCAGGCTATTGATTTTGAGATTATTGCCCAACTCTGGCTTGAGCGTAGCTTAAACTTAATAGCCAGAGACAAAATAAAGCTTCTCTCTGTAACACTTGTGTAAACTTACTGTGATTGTCCTTCTAGCTGATGTTTAGAGATCGCTGCAAGCTGAGCCATTTTACTTGGGACAGTTGATAAATTTTCATCACTACCTGGTTGGAGAGGGAAAATAAAACAAAGCCCATAATACATCAGCTTTGGAAGTTAAATTCAGACTTCAGACTGCATTGTTTATTGCAGTACACATGTTTAATGAGGAGACAATAAGACTCTTGTGTTATCAAACTGCAGCCCAACCTTGATTTGATCAGAGCGAGCCTTACATCAAGTAAGTTGTAAAGTCTCAGGTCAAGGGTTTTCTCTGTTTGTTTGGCTGGTTTCAAAGACAATACACACCAAGAACATGAGCACTGATAGGAAAAATTCTGGCAATTTTGCAGAACAGCTTAGGAAAAACATGAAAAAGTCAAGTTTCCATAACAAAGCAGGTTCAATTCATGGAGAATTGGCAATACTACACAAACAAAGTTTGTAGCCAATAACAACACATCTCAAAAAGTCAAAACAGTAATATGGAGAAAAAGTATTTTTCTGTTTAAATTCCAACTTAGGTACTATTGCACCTCTAGTTTGTTCAGTGTCAAAAGAGTCTCCTGCCCTGTGCTGAATTTGGGCCAGACCTAAATGAATGTATTTACACTGTTGTAACTGTTCAAGCTGTGGCTGAATTTGATCCATCAAACTGAAAAGAGTTTCTAGTAATTGCAAAGCTTATTCACTGACTGTGGATCTTTTTAGATTTATTTTCACTGTAAGTTTTGTCAGCTCTCAGGCTTACCAGCACTGTCTTTCCCCCATCGGGTCTTCTTTTTGGCAGTTCTTAAAACATGCTTATGGTGTAAGTGTGCTTACCCAAACACATTTATAGCTCCTAGAAGAGGGTGGTGAGCTGAACTGTTTAATGCAAGACCCTTCCTCTGAGTTAAGAACATATTCAGCAGCATACTTTGTCTGCTACATACTTGCGCTTATTTTAACGGGACTGGTTGGAGCAGACTGGATCTTCCTTCTGTCATTTTCTATACTTTTCACTAACTTTATTAGAGATGGATGCCGCGTAAAGCTTTGCTTGACTCTTGAAGGAAAAAGATTTTTTGAACACTGCTCTTTGGAAGCGATGGATTCTGAGATATGTGGGACCCAGGTTGCAGTGGTGGCTTCAAGTTTTGTATCTAAAAGCAGAACAAAACAAAAAGTAAATATCAATGACTTAAGGCATCAGTAATGAAAAGAAGCTATTTGAGCCTGGTTTATAAACATTGGAGTACCAGTAACATCAAAAACTGAAATGTGGAAGTCTTGATAAGGGAATATCATAGAATGCTTAAGGTTGGAAGGGACCTCTAGAGATCATCTAGTCCAACCCCCCTGCACACGCAGGGTCACCTACAGCGTGTGGCTCAGGACTGCGTCCAAGCGGGTTGGGAAGATCTCCAGAGAAGGAGACTCCACAACCTCCCTGGGCAGCCTGTTCCAGTGCTCTGTCACCTGCCTGGAGATATCTATTTGATAGACTAGCATATAAACTAGCATGCTGTGTTGTGAAAGACCAAGTACATCACTGTAACTTATCAAAGACCTTCTCCTTAGTTTACGCTGTCTCTTCTTCGAAAAAAGATTTTCTAGAGATGCAAACAAAGGAACAATGAAAATCATCAGCAGGACAGACAGAGAATGGAACGTACACCTACCCCGAGCATTTGGCAAGACCTCAGGTCCTGTCCACTTGAATGCCGGTTTTCTACCTCTTTCCTCTGTAACATGAACTTTCTTGATAAGCTCAAGGCTACTGAGAACATTTGCTATATCGTAAAGTCTCCGAATTTTGGCTGAAATACAAGAAACAAATGTGAACTGTAGCACTTGTTCCCTTAGTGAATTACCATCCATCAGATTAAGAGGAGTATGACATTCTTGTAGCAGCAGTCCAAAAACTGTGAAGTCTTTTTTAGGAAAACAGTTTGTGGGAACTGATATTTATGCCATGAAATAACATATCGCAATGTAAGTTTACTATTTAAAATGGATTTACACAGAAAACATCTAAAAAGAATATACTGATAAGAAAAGTAAGGCATTACTCCATTAGTTACTCAAAATGAATCTCTGGAAAATGAAGCTCGGAGCAATGACCAAACCTATACAAGTTCCATAGAGAAAATAAGTAGCTTAAGAATCAGGTGTAGATAGGGAAGGGTCAATATGGGAGTGTGGAAAACACCTGCTGGGGTAATCATCCTGCATGTTGCTCTTAGCTGTTTAGGCTAAGCTATTAGGAGCAAGTTTTAGGTAGCAGTCAAATTACAGCTGAATTCTTTGCCTGCAAAGTGAATGTGCTTAACCCAATGTTTCTGCTAGCAAAAGAAAAATAATGTCAAGCAAGTCATGGGACAGGAAGAGACTCTCCTGAAAATGCTTTTATTGTGAGACAGATGTCAACAGAGGAAGGAAAAAGAACAAGACCATAAAATACAGGTGATTTAGAGCCACCCACCCACTCTGTGTTGCCATGATGTAGTGGAAAAGAAATTATGAACTGAAAGTGCTGAGAATCAGTCGTCTTATTCCATTGATAGTTTCACTAAATACATAAATAAAGAGCAATGGAATCTGCTTGAGAATCCAGGAATGATGGAGTTTGCATTGAAACTCCAATTTCATTCTTAGTCCCTCAAGAGCAAGCACCTTTTTAATTATGAGTATATAGGCTTAGACCTAGAAGTACCTTTTCATTTGAATGGGAAGGGGGAAGTGAAAGAACTGAAATCAGGTTAAAAGAATGAAGAAACAATTGGCAGTTAAAACATTAGCTTTCACTTCCTCTCACAAGCCAAGTATTAACAGGACTTCTACAAAATGTCTTCTGAACAGCAAGTTATATGACTAGAACACTAATTTGCATGATGCTGGGACATCTTTGCTGTAACGATGCTGAAAGTCTTTGACAGATCACTTGAGGAAAAAAAAAGAAACTGTTGCCAATAATCACCCTTGTGATACTGCTGCCTGGGGAAAGGATTTAAAGGATTTTCCTCCTCTCCTATGGCATGTGTGAAAGACTATGTTCAAGTCAGTCCTGATTAAAAACTATGGAAGGAGTTCAGCAAGTTTCTGAAGACTCAAATATTTATGGGAGGAAAGAGATCATTGTATTTTACAATCTAAAATCTTGTATCAGAATAGTTAATTTAACTTGCAGATGATATTTTTATTTAGAAGATCAAAAAAGCAGACAGCACAAGCAGCATTTTACTTACTTTTAAATTTGCTTTTACCTAAGTCTTCAAACTGGTCTTCTCCAATTAAGATTTTAGCAGCAACTTCAAGACTTACTATTTGAGGAGTTGATACAAGAAACAGCATCACAAATTTCTGGCTCATCACTCGTAAAGACTTGTCTTTCCTGCTGTTTACTGATGCTGCAGCAGACAGTGGAAAGGATTAAAGATTAGATGACATGCCAGCTGCAAACATTCTTAAAACACTGAAGAAATCAAGTGAGAAATATTTGGCAGTAACAATTATTATAAGAACAAACAACACAGCAACTAGTCAGGGACAACGTGAACTCCAGGATCATGTCTCTGAAGTCAGATATTTGCAAGGATACCAAGTCTAAGAATGAAGAAGAGAGGGTGGTGCTTCCCATTGACCATTCCTATCATCTGACTAGTTGTAAACTTAAAGACTTCTTAATTACGGGCCTAACAGTCCTTAGTGAATGTTTCTTCCATGAATCATTTTTAAAAAGTCATGGAGTAGTTTATACTTTTAACATCCAATGGTGACAAACCACACAAGTTAATTGTACGTCATATAAAAATATCTATTGTTTGATAGTTTCATCTGAACACCCTCATTCTTGCACTGTAAAAACAAAACAGAAACCCTGTGTAAGAATTAAATGATTAAGACAGCTGAAAAAGTTACAGTGCTTTTCAGGCAGTAGTATTTAAGAAAAAGAAAAAAAAAAAAAAAAGGCCAGTAAGTATTCTTGTATTCTTTCCAAGTGCATAGATGCTGATAATTACAGGCACATATAATTCCAGACTTTTTATAAAGAAATATTACCAGCACGAAATTCCATCCCTGGGAGCTCAACAAAGCACATTTCTGAGTGCTCAGCTGAGCCAAAAGATCTTGCCATTTCTTCATTTCCTTCACCATCTGTGTCAAATTCATGCTCATACTCTCTCTTCTTGAGCATCTCTATTTGTTGTGTATATTTGTTCTCTTCTCCAACTTTTTTCAAGGTTTGCAGGGTTTTGGTGAGGTTATGTCGCCCGTGCCAAGCGTATCTGTTCTTGGCAAGGCGGCTCACCATGTGCAGGCTCTCAAGCACGTTCACAATATCATATATGCGCCTACGTTCAACATCTGAAAAAGGAAAAAAAAAGGAAAAAAGGCATCAGTAGGACATATCTACTGCGCATTTAATTCCCTGAAATATTGGTTTACGCATAAAAGGGATCAGTCTGTATTGCCCCCACTAATATACTTCGAAGTCATTTTAACTGATTCCTCCTTACAAAATTTTCCTGAAAATTTTGTAAAAAAATCTTTTAATATATTCTCCTGTAAAGAAACAATGGGTTTCTCTTTTGTCTCTTAAATTCTAGTTCTTGACTAGTCATTTTTTAAACATGGTTCATGATTTTGTATGGACAGTGAAATGGAATATTGTTTTGGTTTGATTTGTGGTTCACCTCTATTCTATGTCTCCCAACATATCTGAAGAGGCACTGACAGCAAAAACTTTGATAGCAAAATTTGTAACTATTAGCAGTTTCATAATTTGTTTGTGTACTGCTGTAACTTCATAGCCCTTACAAATGAGCTGCAGACTGGCAACTTACACTTCAATTAGATCACTGATTAAATTAATCAGTGATATAAAATGAGAAAATTAGTTAAATTATCATAGATGGCAGAAGGTATTTTCTTGCTTTGATGTTAAGGGCTCATTTTGAGAAAGGTTAGCTTGTGCCACAAAATTCAACCCCTGATCTTAAGCGTCATTCCTAGATCACCAAAAGTGCAGCGTGTTATTTGTAGTATCTCTAATAATAATTTAATGTTTGGCATTAAACAGAATCCAGAGCTTCTCAAGTCTGCTCACTGAAGAAACTTCAGCCCCTTAACACAATTGCTGTAAAATGGAGAGCTTAAAGCCAGGTTTAAAGGGAAGTTTGGGAATATGCAGTAAGCATTCAAATTTTACTGAGCAAGAATGTTCTCGACACCAGTCGTAGCCTTACTGGCATATCCCTAAGAATAAGTGTATGGTAGCGTATACACAGACTTACTAAGCTCTTCTGCTACTTCATCAAGGCAGATGTAATTATTCTCGACAGTGCTGGGATAATTAGGATATCGAGCTAAGAACTTGTGACACAGTAATCCTAGGCTTTTCTCTTTGCGGCTTGGTTGCGATTTTTCATATTCGTCTCCAGATAACTGCTCCTGTACAGAAATAAGAAGAGAGACAGCACAGTAGGTAACCCAGTCGATATATAAGTGCATGTTTTGACAGCTTTACTCTTAGCCTAACCCTCTACAGCAGTGAAGTAAAACCAGCAAATCCTCGTCCGCTGCATGTAACAAGGCAACATTGCTATTTTTAGGGTAAGCACGCCAGGGTTTGCTGCGTACGCTCAGCGCGCAGCCCTCACCTACGCGGAGGGGCGAGACAGCCGCCGCCTTTGCAACGCACCTGCAACCAGGGCTTCGGCGGGAGGCCCCGGCCGGCGTCGCCCGGCAGCCGCCGCCGCTGCTCCCTGCTGCGGATCTCGGGGCTGGCTGCGCTGATGAGCATCTTGAGGTTGGACGTGGGCGTCCAGGGCTCGGCCGCGGGCGCCGCCGCGGGCTTGGGG
>VZSV01000266.1:504385-521381 GCA_013398735.1 Nothocercus julius | reverse complement strand
CAGCATCAAATAACGTGCCAAATTAAGAAACTGGGAATCGTTGTTGAAGAGGAAATACATAACATTTTATCCATGCTAGGTAAACTGAAGCTATTCAAAGCACTGTCACGTGGATTAGGGATTTGGTGTGAAATATCTTAACGGTTTAGGCAAATGTGGTAAATAAGTGAGGACTGTGTAAACTGAAATGCTTCTTGTACCTGCACTGAACGAAGATAACATGGCTCCCTACCTTGTCCGCTGCTATTTTCTTCCTCCTGTCTATCTTTGCTCTGCACTTTTCTAAGGAAAGCATGAACCTGGTTTGCTTCGCGTGCTCGGCACGTAGCTGTACTTCTTGTATGAATGCATGTTGCCAACAGTGGGTTTTTTCTGGTGTGGTTACAAGGCACCCGACTTGGAGCCCCTGCTTGCGTCCTCACTGGATGCGTTGCTGCACATCTGTCAAGCTGAACTGTAAGTAGCAGTACACAAAACCAAATCCATGAGGATTTGGGCTAAGATCATTCCATTCAGGTCATGACATGTATAAGATGGCTTCCTGCAAGCCCATCATGGCGTGAAGTGGAAGTCAGTCAATTAATACCTGTTATCTCTTCGCTTGCTCTAAAATCAGCGGCTTCAATATAATCCTTAAGGAAGGTAAAATGTAAGAGTTTGAACAGAGACATGAAAAAAAGAAGTTTGTTCCATAGTATCTTTCCATCCCCTGTATATACATAAATATATATATTTATATTGCAGGTGGCAGTGCCCGGCCCTGGAGGAGCTGCCCTGTGTTTGCTCCAGCCTCACCTAATTCTGCATCCATTAGTCTGGCTAAAACTAAATCGTACCCAGTCCTACCGCCGAAAGAGCAGATTCAATTTGCCTTTGGTTTCTTCGCTGTCACTTGTTTTGTGATCTTCTGAAATTAGATTAAATCAGTTGGTTGAAATCAGACTAGGAAGGAAAACAGTGTAACCCTGGGTTCCTAAACAAATCATTGCCTCCAATGGTTAATAACTGAGTCCCTGCTTCCTTTGGGGAATACTAATTAAAACTTAATGTGTGCACCAGAGACAACACTGGAAGAATATTGATAACGTGGCACAAATTAAAATAGAGATGTAGTGTTTAGCTGCTTCACTCCTGCAGGTGTATTTTGTGAATCTGAATTAGCTGTGAAGGGAGATAATGGCACAGATAAATCCGTATACCCAGGATCAAAAGCTGTAGAGGTTCATGAGGGCACTTCCTTAGCACTGTCGCTCAGTGTTTAGAGCTCAGAGCCCGGCATGGGCTTTTACTTTAGATGTGTTTCACTCCACTAGTTGAGTATTTTACCGGGAGTAGTATCTAAATTACTTCTCTGTGTTTAATTATTTCAGGATCTGGGCGATGAGCTACCTCTTTAGTAAGAGGTGAGGCTCGTGGCCATTTAAATTGCAAGTTTTTTCAAGAAATGAGAGGGATTCTGCTTACCAAAGAAGCACGCAGACAAGTCGTCCCTTGTAAGTGTTATTTTTCGATCCAAATCTCAAGTGTAATTTGGAGCAAAGGCCCATTTACTTCATGTCCTTGAGCGAGAGGATTATGGTCAATAACTGGGATACTGCAGAGCTATTGCTGCATGTGGGTCAAGCCTAATAGTGATATTAAATGGTACCTGATATTACCGCTTGGATGTCTTCCACCATCTATTTAGAGCGGAACGCAGCATGGATCTCAAAGCAGTCTGTGAATCCTTTGTGTGAGGATCCAATTTTACATGTTTCTCCCCTGCAAGCCAACAAGCAGTGCGCAAGCCTTCCTTCAGAAAGGTCCCTGCTGCACAAATGCGCCCCAAAGTCCACGTTCACTCAAAGCCAACGGTTTCACCAATTCTGGCTCCCTTTGGCGCTTTAGGTGAGGAACGATGCGCAGAGCATTAAATGGCACCAAATATTTGGTACTGCAGGGTAAGCAAAACAGGCTGTGCTGATGCTGTACAGACTTGCTTCTCAGGTTCAGCCCAATGGAGTCACAATGTTTTTGGTAGAATGGCTCAATCTAGTTGAAAGAGCTTTGCTGTGTTGCATTCACACCAAAGAATGTATTTTCCTTATTCTATTTCTATTTTTTTTTTTTTTGGAAGATTTTCTTCACCTCAATTAAATTCTCTTTTTCTTTCCATGTGCTGTCCCTTCACATTAAATTTGAAGGCTGCTCCTTTGAATTAGTTCTTCACACGTCTTGCTTTAAACACTCTGGTCAGCTCTGCCTTTTAACTAGAGCTGTCTCTTCATCTTTAAAATTCATTTTAAGGATTTGTTGCTCCAGCTTTGGACATCTCACGTGTTTTGCACCCATTCTTTGTTAAACCTTAGGTAATCCCACCCGTGCAAGGCCTATGCTTGGAGGCTCTTGAGTACTGCAGCTATAGGTGTATGATGTGCCAGGGCCGCAACGTAAATACACGTTATGATTACCTTTAGACTTGTGATGTAGCAAGGAATGTGTTGAACGTCTTCCTCTTTCTAGTTTCAAAGATTAGTTATTGAATGACCTTGTGCAATTTGAGAAGTCTGGCTTTTTTGGAGGTATTTGGCCCCATTTGCCCTGCTCTCAAATTTTCTCACAGTAGGCTTGAGTTCTAGTTATTGGTTTGCCTATGCTGTGGATTACATGTTGTTAAGAGAGTCCTAAACACTCATTTTCTTCTTGGAAGTGGCTTATGTGTGTGCAGTTAAAAGCAAAATTCTGCTGTGAGTTGAACCTAGGTTTTCTTTCCGTTAGCTCATCTTCCTATGCCTTTTATGCATGGAGGGAATTATTCAATGCCGCGCAGATAACCTTTTTCTTCTTCCCCTAAGAGACCGCTCCTCGAGTGCAGTAAATCCCTCCCACAGGCCACAGGATCTGAAATCAACTTCCCTTGCACCTGCCACCTCCTGCTCCAAAGGGCTCCTCCAGCGCATGGCTCTTCTGCACTCTGCGTACGGCATCTTGGGCAAGCTGAGTTATTTCATCTGCCACGAAGGGATTAAATGTGTCAACAGTAATTATCTTTTCCTTACTTTTGACACTTGGTTTTTCTTTAAATATTCTCGGAGCTTCGTTTCAACCTTCTCACTAAATCTCTTGCTGCATAAATCTATCAAGGTACCCCTTGCTGTCATGGCAAATGCCACCTGCTCTTGCAAGCAGAAGGTAGTGGAGGGGCGAGGGGGTTGTTTGTAGATCCTTGTCCGCCCTGTTCTAGGTGAAATCCCAGCTAACCTCCTATGTTATTTGGGAACTTGGTAGGTTGCTCTTAGCAAGAGAATCTAGCCTGCAGAAAAGACTGAGCTTTTCTGCAGAGTTCTGAGTTATTAGCAGAAAATACTCAGTGCTTCAACCTCGAATGAAAGTCAAGCTGTGCTTTAGAGCAGCACAGCTGGAGGAGGTGAGGGAAGAACAGAGCAAGGAACAGGGATGACTAAATCTTCCCTAGTCCTAACAGCCTTTTTAAAGACGCACAACCACCCTCTAGCAATGGGACCTAACCCCTGAATATCTCAGTTTCTGAAAAAAATGAATGTGCAGACAGAATATTTGAAACATCAATTTCCAAGCTTTTAAAAGTTTTATTCTTAAAAAGAGGTTCAAAGTCCTGTTGCTATTTATCATCATTTTATTCCTTTCAGCAAAGGATGTAGAATGTCCCTTATGAAAGGCTTACAAAGAAGGCTTCAACTAAAATATTGCAGAAGACAAGAGAAATGAAAAACACTGCTTATATCAAGTTATTAATATTTTTTCTCTCTGAAGATTAAAGCCATTTTTCACTTTTTCAGAACACTTCCACCAGGGAAAAAAAAAAAAAATGAATCACATAGAAATAAACCTGGAACTGTGTGAGAAAATGATTAAGCCTTCTATTATTGGGGACAAAAAATAATTACACTCAATTTTCAGTGTATTCCAGCTAAAAGGCCAGTAATTAAGGCTGATAATTAGAGAAATACATTGTGGATATGGTGATGTTGCAGAGGAGGCCCTTGGCGTGGGCAGGACCGTGCAGTGATGCTCCTGCTCCAAGATGCACAGGGGATGAGAGACACACTCAGCGCTCATAAAATGAAACCCTGTGTGCTTCCTTTGGCAGCCTCGTCAGTCCTTCACGGAAAGAGCAACCCTCTGAGGACGCTTTCTTGCTAAGACACAGAGAAGAAGTAAAAAAGAAGAAAGGCATTTGAATGTTCATGTTTCTCAGCTCTCATTTTGTCCCTTGCTTCAAGAATGCTGGCAAGTGTGGGGTGTTTTAACACAGCCTTTTTTCTTCCAATTAATCTGATATGGGAAAACCTTGTGTCCTTGGAAGAGCAGTGCTGGTTTTGCTGTGACTTCCCTCCTGGCTGTAGCCAGGTGTGTTTAAAAAAAAAAAAAAAAAAAATCCTATGTGACTTTTACAGTGTGAATAGGTTAAAAATGAGCTTATGTATTTTGGTGAGGTGACATATGCCAATAAACAAAAACAATCATTTGCATTCCACCAGCCAAAGTAAAAATACTAATTGCAATTAGTAGCTCTCCTACTGAAAAGTATCCATGTGCCAATACATGTTATTGCAAGTACATAATCTGGTCCTTTTTGGGGGTTAATAATTCTGTAAATCAAAATGATTGTATTGTAGTCTTTTGGTCCTTGAAAACACATATGTTACTGAAATGCATTTTCATATGCTGGAGTGAAAGAATTAGGGGAAAATACTCAGTTTTAACATATTCGAAAGTTCCTCTTTAAACCTTTTGTACAAGGATTTTAAAACATGCTGTCCTTTTGTGTTAATTTTTTGGTGCAGTTTTCATGATGGAAAATGGCATTTTACCCCTAGAAGGAAGGAAGGAAAGTTCTTGCCCTGGGGATGAACCAACTCTAGGTGTGGTGCTCGATGGTGCTCTGGAGGTCTGGGACACCTGAACTTGCTGTGATGTCAGTGCACGTTGTAGCTCCTCAGAATCAGACATGTGAGCCAGGCAGAAACCCAAATCTTAAAATCACTTGAGGTTTTAGATCTCAATTTGGATCTGGGCATCGCAAAAGTAAGGGTAGGACTTGATGTTAGTGGGATCTAGGCTTCCTTACAGGAACGAGGAGATGCAAAGGTATCTTCTAGACCCAGATCCAGCCTTCTTCGATGTCAAACATCTTAGCTCTAGCCTGTCTTCATAGGTGTCTAGAGAAACTGCTCCCAAAGTTGCCCGAATATGAAATAACTTCAAATAATATGCTAATTGCTCAGCTTGTCATTGTCTCTGGAGCTTTTTGGTACAAGAATATGCCCCCTTTTTGTGGTTAGTCAGCATATGTATCCATCACCTCCTTAGTCTGTTCAAGTTGCTGCCTTTACATTACAGAAAGGCAAACTCTGGGATGTTTTTTCTTCCACATTAAAAAATAAAAAGGAAAGGTTCAGACAAATGTCTGATTTCTAGTCTACCAGATTCAAAAAAATATACTAAAAAAGCAAGTAGCACTGCTGGTTTTGACTTCACTTCTCAACAGATGGGTTTTATATGCAAACTTTTTAATTAAAGACAGACACTGTCAGGTAAGCAAGACAATATTTTTCCTTAAAGAATTGTACATATTGATGTACAAACTAACCATGATAGACATGTTTTAAGTAAATTAAATATGTTAATCAAAACCAGAATTAGGTTTTGATTTGAATGAGAGATTTGGGTAGCCTAGGAAAACAAGGTCGAGTTCACTGTGTTTTATTTAAAAAACAAAAAAAAAAACCCTCCCAGTGCTGGGAATATAGGGGCCTTGTCTTTAACAGAGGAAGCGGAGTCCTGCGGGAGCTGGCGGATGAAGGTGGGAAGCTCCTGTTTTTATCGGATCGAGACAATCAGAGCGCAGAGTCAATAAACCTAATTCTAATTTTTATAATTAGATCTTAAGAGCACCTGATTTTACACTGAATCAAGACTATAATTTTGGTGGTAAACAGCTGATATTTTCTTGCAATGGAGAAGCTAGGAATGAATAGAGCCCCATTTTGATTAATTAGAATTTTGTTGCCAAGGAATTAATCTGTTTTGCCTTCTCGGTGGAAAAAAAAAATCCTCTTTAAAATGAATTTCTCAGCAGGAATAATTATAGAAAATGTTGAGTGAACTCCAGCAGCAGACATGTTTCAATACTTTTTTTGTTTTGTTTTCCTGGATTAAGAGGGTAAATGGAAAAATAGAGGACTGTTACATCCTGAAATTGATTANATTTTTAATAAATAATGTGTTATTTGGTGTATTTCTGCTTGAATACGTCCCTTTAGGATGCAGAATGTGGTCTGTATTTTGGGGATGCTTGGGTGGTGGCTGGCCAGGCAGAACCTGCAGCAGTAGGAGGTTGGGAAGGAGGTTGTCTCTGTGCTAGCACCCTGGCACGTTGGTGTCCTCAGCAAAAACTGGGTGCTGAGCTTTGCTTCTTTATGTCACTGGGAGCAAAAATCCCCAAAGGTCCATCCGTGTAAGGCTGCTTAATAGTCTAAGTAGCACTTAGGTCTTGTCTTAGTAGAGTGGAAACCTCCTGTTGATTTTTGTAGACAGTGGTTCTTAAATGCTGCGTAGAACGCCTTGCAAAGGGCAAAAGGTAATAGACTGTTTTGAATGTGCAGTAGCTGGAAGAATAAAGACTCCTTCCTGAAAATGTCTTTTCTTTCTGGCAGCTCATGTGTCAACACGTTGGAAGGGGGAGGCAGTGGAACCGAGCTGTGCCCGATCTTCCAGTTATCCCAGGCTGTAAAGACCCCACTTGCAACCACATGGTAAGAAGTTTCCCCAAAACATAACTTGCCTATTGAATATATAGTATATTTTGATATATAGATCTTTGTGCAGTGAGCAGATGTTATTTAAATGTAAGTACCTCCAAGTATATATTCATTGCTTACAGCAAATGTTGTGTTACGAAGAAATGATGTTACCCATATTAGACATTTCAGGAAAAGCATATTTTCACTTTAAGGGGAATAGAATTGAGAAATTCCCTGTCTGGAATACAGCAAATCCAAATTTCTTTGTGCACTCTCTCTAGAGAGTGAGTTAGTTCAAGACTGGGGAATGCTACTCAAATCTATGGTGCACCCTGTGTCTGCAGCCTTGTGCATAGGCTGGCTGCTAATGTATGGATGCAGCCTGCTCTCCTGCTTGCTCTGATTTATATCTTATCCTTCAACGGTGCTGTGCACATTGGGGTGAATGTTCTTACAGGAGCTGTGGGATGAAAGGCCAAACGCTGAACCAGGAGGACTCTTTGCCTAACCCATTTCCTCTTGCAACATTTTAATTTTCGGCTGTGTTAAATAGATAAAAAGCATTATAATTTTAGTAAGAAATTTTGTAAAGCAAAGGATCTCTTTGGGTCCAGGCAGTTACATTTTATCTACCAGCCCTCAAAATACAAAAATATACCAGAGACTGAGCGATTGGGCCTTCCTGCTTGCTCATGAATCTGTTCCTTTCTGCTTTTATTACAGATTGAGCTTTAACCTTTCTGGTGTTAATACTGAAACTGCTGCTTCTGGTGGAAATAAAGGGACACTTCTCGTGTATTAGAGTGTAGAGGTGTATCATTTCTTTTCACGGTGTATCTCCTTAAAAGGTTGTCACAGGAGCATTAAATGGAGGATTGGTTAAAAGCAAGGGCAGACATGTAATTTTGTTCTTGATATTCCTCTATAGAAGAAAACAGGTGACTAAAGCAGATTTCCAGCCCACTGAAAATTCCTGCTCTCTTACATCTTAACTGACACTTAGTGCTTGTGTATCAGTCAGAGCATAGGAAAAAGACTATAGCTTTATGCTAGTAATAGCAGAGTTGTGGCCTTTGTTTTCAGGCACTTAGAGCTCTCTGACTATATTGCCCTTTGGATTCAACCCAGTTTCAACCCAAATGTAGCTGGTGGCTTTTTTCTTTAGGCTTTTTGTTTATTCTTTCATGGCATTTTTCTAGGCTATTTCTTTGATATTTTAATATAAAAGTATCATTGTTATTGCACCCGTTTATTTTGTTTTCTGGACTTTGGCTTTGCTGCTTCTGCAGAACGTATGGCTCTGATGTGTGGGAGGAAACTTCTTTTGTAGGTATCCATCCCAAATCCTTAAAACTCACTTGCTCTGTTTTGGCTTTTACTTTTTGACTTCATCAGAAAACCAATGGCTCTTAAAAAAGAATGCTATCTTGTGACATCATGGTTAAAAATGTAAATATTTCCTAATTTATTCACGAAATTACCCAATGTGGTTGCATATATCTGAGCAGTAAAAAGCAGGTGACTTTTAATGCTTTAGAACATGTGTCAATACTCATATATATAAAAATACTATAAATACTCTAATTAAAAGCCAGAAATCACACCCGTTCTATTTTTTTTTTTTTTTCTCTTTTTTCTTTCTTTTTTTTTTTTTGGCTTTCTTACTGCAACACACAGTAAAATCTCCTTTGTTTGTGTGGTTTAGATTAGTGGGTACATGAGGAAAATGATGAGGAACTGGGAGATTCGTAGCCACTTCTGTAGCTTCCTAGTAGAGCAGGTAACTCGTTCTGCAATCATGACAATAACAACTTCCATTTATTGGCTTTTGGTGTAAATGGATGAACTCCAAAGCTGTATTAACATTCACGGGTTTGTACTTGGCAGAGAAGCTACTCCGTGTGCTGTGCGAGAAGGGAAGATCAGCTAAAGGAACCAAAGGATGGTTAAAATCAGACAGGTGCTGAACCTCCCATGGGAAGTTTCTCTCACACCTCCTTGCCTCCTCTGGGCTCATTCTGAGGTTTCTTAAAAATCATTCCCTTAAGTGATCACAGAGGGGCTTCATTACATTGTTAAGCCCTGCTGGGTATAGATCCAACATCACCCTGACGCTGTCTGTGGTAATGCTCTAACAAAAGGGCCTTTGTGGAGGAAAGGCAGCTGCATAAAGCAGATAGGTTGTAGGTGGGTTATCTGCGTCCCTACGGCTCGGCGTTGTCCGGAGCAGCCTCGGAGGTAGCGTTTTGTTGCACGTGAAACATGTACCAGGAAAGGTCCCCCTCCATTTCATGGGGAAAGCAGTGCTAGAAATGCTGGCTCATGGTGACCACATCAGGCCTGGAAATGTATTTTTCTTCACTTGTTGTTTATTTATTTATTTTAAAAAGAAGACTTTAGGATTTCTCCAACTGAAACTGGTCTTTTACTGAGGAGGATGGCATACACTCATAGAAAAATCACAGAAACTGCTGGTTTGTTTTTCCAAGCTACCTTGGGGTATTATATGGACCCAGAGCAGGGAACACTGAAGACTGCGTCACTGGGCACAGGGGGCCTAAGCCAGGCGCCTAGGAGCGACTGACCACCAACAACACCAAACCTTTGCTTTGCACCAAGAAATGCAGTGGCATAGAAGTGGTGCTCAAAAATAGTCTTTTCTTTTAGAAAAAAATATTAAGTGTGAATTTAAAGCATAGTTTCCCTCCTCTCTCTCCCTTCTCTTCTTTTCCTCTCACTCAAATCTCTCACAATAGTTTGGTCAACAGCATTTTCTTGCTTCATTGGTTTTGAAAAGGACTTGCTGTTCCCTGCTGTTAGATTATTTCCAGGAGACTGTCTCAGGTCAATAGTCATTACATTCTTTGCTCGGTTCTCTTTCCCCCACCCAGATGAAAATAAATAAATAAATAAAAATAAAAGATAGGTAAGTGAAAGAGGGAAACATGCTTTTCATTTAGATGATGGATCCAGAGCATTTTTTTGTAATGAACCTTTTTTTCCTTTTGTTCTGTTCCTGTACAGAAGTCCCTTTAACAAGACATGAGCTGTACTAGGCAGGTGTCAAATGAAATTACAGAAAAATACAGAGGTTTTTTTTTAATTAAAAAAAATAATATTTAAGGAATATTTTAGAACTAGTATTTGACTTGGTAGTGTCAGTGCTATGGAAATAATTATGTTTGAACATTAGTTTTCTGAGTGAATAAGAGCAGCGAAGTCAACCTGTGTTTGCTAAGCTCCTTGCAGCAGTAATTGAAAAAGAGGATCAACTGCGTCATTATGGCTCGATTTTGAGTTTCTGGCACAATATAAGGAAAGGTGTTATTTGCCAGTTTTATTATACTTTTCTTTTTTTTAATCTAGAGACGGATTTGACATCTGATTTTTACTAATCTCTGAATGTTTGGGCTTAAAAATTTGGGTTAAATTCTTCTAATAAATAACAAAGAAAAAAATAAGAACAAGAACATGCTATTGACTATCAAAGGAAACAATTTTTTTTTTTTTTTTTTGGAAGGTGGGGAGGGCACAAGTAGCTTCTGTTAAGAAAGAGAATCGGCAAATATGAAGCTTCCTTGCACATTTTTTTCCTGAGGTTAGTCCGTCGGAACGCGTGCCTGGGAAGATCGTGCTTTAGTACTCTAATGGGGAGATTTTAAAAGTCAAAAGGCCAGCTATGTTCACTTCTTGAAAATAAGAACTTTTGATATCTAAACGCTCCAAAGCTGCTTCTGCACCTCAGAACTAGTAAGTTATGACCCCCAAATCTTCCACCTTTCATGTTTTTTCAACTCTGGATTAAACGGCCTCTGAGCTGATTGACAGGCTCATCTCAGCTCTGTCTCTTACCCTGGGATAAGCAATGTCATGACCAAAAACTTTGGCTCTGAAAGGTAAAAAGCAGTTGAGATTTATAAGGAGATGCCCGAGCTGGAGTTCAGGAGACCTCTTGCAACCTTTGGATGTGTTTCCTTCCCCAGGAGATGCCCTCTTGGTGAAATATGTGTTTATAATGTATGGAGTCCTGCACCAGCGGGATGGTTTCAATCTTGTGTGAAATCACCTTCCACTTACAAGCACAGGTTTTCGCAATTGATGTGGGCAGATACTTCTGATTTTCTAGCTCTATTCAAAGTACGAATAATCAATTACAAAAACTTGGAGGAGAAAAAGAAATAGAAATTGCAAAGAGGATCATTTCCTAATGCCCCAGGACGGCAAGAACTTCTGAGCCAGGAGACTGCATGCCCTTATGCCCTTAACATGACTGTTGACTCTTCCTTTTCTTGGAAGATACAAGGCTCTTTCTCTGTGGATCCTTATGAATTTTCACAGCTTGAAGAACTTCAAGTACGCTTGAGAGGAAAATGCCTCTGTGAGCAGTGGGAATAAAAAATGGGAAGAAACCTTCTAAGACTTCAGGAGGTGAGCAGGTGTTCCATGAGCATTCCAAGTCTCTGCACATCAAAGCATTTTGCAAGCTTTCTGAAAGATACTGTTTGTATCATTGCATGTGATTTTGCACGATTTGGGACAAATTCCACTTGCCGTTAATAGAATCATGGATATATGATATCCATAGATTGGGATAGTGAAGTCACAGGCATTCAGCCAGTGGTTAATGTTTGTTAAAATGTAATGACTTCTTTTTAAAAGTAATAACTGAAGATGCAAGTGCATTTTACTGTACCTTGTGATTTCCCTTGCCTGCCACTGTTAGCCAGCTGCATTCTGGTGAGTGCTGGGGCTGCTTCCTTTTGCCACGGCCTTTGTGTTTGAGCCTGCGGCCTCGATGCTGAGCAGGGAGCGTTTCTCCAACCCCACTGATGTCTCTTTCTTCAGCCTCTCTTCAAATGAGCGTCTGATCAGGTTCACCTACCTGCTGTCACCTTGTCGGGCCAAAGCAGCAAATAGCTCTCAGCCATTGTGAAGACAGTTTGAGAACAAATAGGGATTTTTGCCATTTTATTATGATATTGTAATGCATAGTGGGGAACTCCTTAAGTAAGGAGCCATTTCATTTTTCATTCAGCTGTTTGAATTTGTTGCTAGCTTGGGGACGATGCCGAGCACTCCAGTTTGCAAATGAAAATATGTATTAATAGCATCAAAAGAGGTAACGGAATTTCAGATTCTGTTACTTGTAATTTGCAAAGCACATCCATTTCAACGCAGAAGCACTCTGTAAAATCTCATGCCTCTCTTAGTTGCTTAGGCATAACTGTGTCCAAAACAACCTGTTTTTCTGCACTCTGATCTATTCCTTATATATTTCTGCTATTTTTACCACTGTATCCAGACAGATCTTTTCGTATATAGGCAGTTGTAAATGCATCTTAATTTTTCCAAAACCATGTGTTGCACTGAAGGCATGTTGCATATAAATAAAGAGAAGAATAGCCATTTCCCTTTTCCCATATGCTCTAAGCACTATATGAAATGTTAGGAATGCTATTTCCCACTTTTATCCATTCATCTCTCTGAAATTCAAACTCTAATTCATTGCCTTTTCTCTCAGGACTGCTGTGAGGCTTAATTCATTAATGTCCATAGAGTGCTTTGAAATCCTTAGATGAAAAGGATTATGGAAGTGTAAAATATTAATATTAAAGCAAAGATGTTAACCCACAACCTCTCTCCTTCTCTTCCTTAGCTCACCTGTTCCATGAAGATCTTTGCCATGATATAAACTTAAATTTGAGGCAAATAGTTTTCCCTTTGATGTACAGGTAACAAGAAGTTGCAATTGCCCATTTTTAAAGATTCTTGTTCATATTAACATAGTTCATGTAAAAACCTATTAGCACTGTTTTTAATCTTCTTTTTGCAGTCTGTCTTCTTTTGCAATTAAAATGTGGCCCTGGTTAAATCCATTTGAATCTTCTAGGGCTGCATCGGAGCTGAGAGAACCATCCTGTTGTCTTCCCAAGCTGCTTTGGGGGGTGAAAAAAGGCAGTTCCTCAATTAGCTTTATGTAATTTCAGACTATAAAATAATACAGTCTGGCTTAACACAGTCTTTTCAAAGTATCATATGTTTTCTGGGTGGGAAATATCACTTGTATTCTGATACTAACATCTACCCTAGCTTTTGTAAAGCATATTCTCTGTTTTCATAAAATCATAGGCTGGGTAGTTCAGGTTGCAAGGGACCTCAGGAGAGCTCTTCTGCTCGAAGCAGGGTCAGCCATAAGATCAGAACTGGTTTCTTTAGGCTCCAGACAGAGATATTCTTCCCCTACTATTTTTTCTCTGGAGCCCTAGATGACTCATGAACTCATTGCATCCAATACCCCACACTATGGTATACTGCTGATGCAGGTCTTAGTGTTAGGACAGAAGGATTTTTTATTTTGTTTTTTAAATACAATTTTCTCTCTCTATTTACAACGTCATCCTTGGATCTTTCCAATACCTACTTTTTTTCCCTGTAAACAAAATAAGAGGGTAAGAACTGCTAAGGACTCTGCAGGAAATAAAGCCAACAACCTCTTTCAAGCCATTGGAGTACTGAATATGTAAGGACAGACTTAAAGTTAGGAAATTAAGGGCTGCTTGTTTTGAAAGTGTATAGAAAACTCTAGTGACCTCTTCGTTATGCATGCAGAGCAGATATCTACAAGTTAGTCTTGGAAAGCAGCTCATTTGAATCTGTATTTGCTTTGAATACTCAAGCAGGCATATGTTCAGACTTCTCATTAAGGTTTAGGCTGTGAAAGTTCCTTCAAGATTAAATATGCATGTGTTGATATTATCTGGAATTATGAGTTGATTGTAATATTGCTACCAGATATTAGGCTAAAGATATTTTAACACCACTTCTTTCTCAAAGGAGAATTAATCACTGACTTAACTAGAATGTTAATATGAATGATCGTGCTGTTAAGCATAATTGTATGTGTTGGTTTATTTATTTTCTCTAGCCTTCTAGGTCCCTTTTGAAAACCAGTGTAGGCAACCAAGCAAATGCAGCAAGCTTTTACTTGACTGTGTGCAAAGGTTCCATAAACAAAATGTTATTGCTGCTTAGGCTTGCAGTATTCAGCTTCATTAAACAGGTTTGCATGCAGTCCGTAACCTTTCAGTGTTGCAGGCTCCATGACCAGCTTGCAAGATTTAGTTTGCATAAATGGAGACCTGTAAAGTGTGTTTTGGAGAGCTCTTCTGAATGCAGGTCTCTCCAGACGCTCTCAGGGAACCCTGTTCAACAGAATGAAGATTTCATGACCACAAAAATCAGGAGGCGTGTGGTAGCTCAAGCTGCCTTTTCTCACATAGATTTAAAGCGCCTGCTTTTCCTTTCCACAGAATAGCCCATAACGATCATTTTGCAGCGGGAAATCATCCACGGGACCCCGACTGCTAAGTGCAAATCCCCTGGTTACCAGCCAGGCTTTGCTCTCCATTTGGTGGCTCAGCCACCTTCAGAGGGCTCCAAACTCTTGGACAGCTGTCTCATCTTCTTTTAAAAAAGCAATTTAAGTTCAGCATTTGAACCTTCTCTTTTGGCTAATGGCTTTCAGGTCATAGGAGATATAAATGAGTGAAGCTCCTTTGAAGGCTTTGGAGAACTTGCCTTGTCCTGTTCTTCAGATGAGCAGTTCAGCTCTTCCTCCAGAGCTAAATGTTAATTAAAGAAATCTGGATTTGAAAACAAAAAGCCCCCAACCACCTACAGAGAATGACAGCCACAGAGTTAACCTATCATGTTAATCTTGCAAAGACTGGTCCTAATATTATTTGATTTCAAAGAGATAAAGAGATTCCGAACATGCCTGCTATCTCCAAAGACAACTTTTCACTGTGTGTATGTTACAGAGTAGTATACTAAAATGAACAAATAAGGCATAAATAAGAATTCACAGCCTTAAGACCTTATATGAACATCCAGCTTGACTGGTTACTGTCAAAAGCTGAAAGGTATGTAGCAGAAGCCTGAAAAAAATAAGGAAAGTCGTGGTGCTTTAGCTTAACGTTCCTGTTTTTTTCTGCTCTCTAAACCATTGCAGCCCTCAGTTTCCTAACAGAGTGTTTCAGCAGACCCTCAAGCAGACACATGAACTCAGAACTGTCCTGTAAAGGCTGAATAACTCAGGAAACCCTGACTCTTACAGTCTAATGATCAAAGCCGACCTATCTAGAGTGAAATGATTTCACGTTCTTCAGATGATGGAGCTGTTAATGTGTCTTTCATTGATGTTTTCTAATTTTGAAACTTATTTCTCACTTTAAAATGACAGCATTTTATCAATATGAGTAAGAATCTTTTTTTTTTTTTTTTTATTTTCCTGGAGCGTCTCTGTTTTGTAACTGAATGTTCTGTGAGAATTTGTAGTATCAGAAAGAGGGATAATTGCAAAGAAGCCCAATGTTTTCAAATGCTTCTGGTGACGTGGGCAACTTCAGCCTTGCAGTTTTCAGGGTGTTTAAATACTTTTGTACCGCAGGGCAAATTAAAATGCATAGGGCCAGATCCTGCTGTCCTTGCTGACGCTGTAACTCCAGGATTTCAGGATTCGTGTGTGCTTGATAATTGTGCACTTAGTACCTAGATGTTCTAGCTAAGATCAAGGGCCATTTTGCTAGGTAATTTATGATTAAAAGACTATTTCTAAGCATTCAAATGACAGATTCGGGAGCTGAATCCATCCTCCATAGTCCCAGGCAGGTGCTCCTGCCCCAGTGTCTTCCTCCTGTTTATGAGAATACACCAAATGGCTTTTTAATCCCAATTGCATTGGGATTTGAATGACGTGATGCCCTAGACTAAGAGAGCACTTATACAATATTTTGTTCCTGATTTTTGTAGGATAGTGAATGTTGCTTCTTGCTCTGTAATGATGCTTTAAAGGAGGAAATTGCTGTGTTAGTGTCCAATTAAGTCATCAAATTGCGCCAGGTTTCAGTTCTCCTCGCTGAGATGAAAACACGGCCTTTGATCGTTATCTTTTTGGACTCTAAGCCTGCAACTTAATACCTGATTACTTCTACCTATCCAGCAGGCTGGGACACATCAAAAAGAGACCCAACAAGAAGGGGAATATCCTGTGGTTAAGATGCTGATGTTGGTTTGGAGACCTATTTTAGCAAATGCTTTTCATCAGCTCTGTGCCTTCATAAAATAGAGATTTTTTTTTTTCCCACTTGTCTTTTATCTGTGTAGGTTGTAGCCTTGCAAGAGCACGTACACGCTTCTTGGTATAGCTGCAACATTTAATGGAGAAAAAAAAGAACTTATGCCTCTGATTCATAAAATGCTTCCTTTGTCACTTATCTGAGCTGGAGAGGAACATGTATTTGGGAACGACCTTTAGCTGGGAAGAGTAAAAGATCGCCATAGCATTCTTTTCAAATGAGGAGTGTGAACCCCGTAATGCAAATTTCCAGGCTCCTGGCACACAACTGAGCAGCGGAGGTGGCAGTGCACCTGCCTGCTCAGAGCTCACACCACGGCCCATCCCCGCAGCAGCGTAAGGAGGCTACGGGGCTGCAGCCCCGCACAGGGCAGCCTCCTTTCAAAGGGAGGGTCCATCACTTGGAGGAATCCACAGGAAAAAAACCTCCATGGCAAGCGGGGTGCCAGGTGAGGCTGTGAAAGGCAAACAGCGACTGCTGAGGAAAATAAATAAGGTCCCCTGGATTTTTTTTTATTGCATTCAGATTGTTATAATCCACATTCCTTCCCTATCTGTGCACATTAAAAGAAGATTTTCCTAAAAACTAAAATCTCACAGGGATGTTATTTCTTACCAGCGCATTGCAAAGCCCCGTTCTGCACCCATTCAGCCCTATTTCTCCTCCCTCTGCCTTTGCCGCGCGCTTTCCAGCTCTCAGACGCTGCATTCCAGTTACAGAGAGGGAGAAATCCCCTTTCCCGGGCGCTGGCGCTCGGCAGGGGGCTGCACGGGGCTCCCGCGGGGCACGTCCGTGTGCGCAGCAACGCGGCGGTGCAAAGCCCGCGCGGCTCTGCGCTGTTGGCGGCGCGCGGGGGGCTCACGAGCCTTCTCCTCTCTCCGCAGAGCTGAAGCGGCTCCCGGTGCACGGCGCGGAGGCCGGAGCGTCGCGCTGCAGCCGGGCTGGCAGCTCCCGAGGTATCGGCGCTTGAAATTCCGGGGCTGGCACCGAGACGGCGGGACAACGTGAAGGAAAAAAAATAAAAATAAATAAAGGGGAAAAAAGGCGGCGGGGGCGCCGGGGGCCGCGTTGCCTGCGCTGCCCCTCGCGCCCGCT
>VZSV01000266.1:451497-494760 GCA_013398735.1 Nothocercus julius | reverse complement strand
TCTCTGCACATCCAGAGTAACCCTAAAGAGGCATCATTAAAGAACCACAGCCTTAGGTGGGAAGGGCACATTATATAAAGTCTGAGCCAGTGCAGATTTAGGCTTTCTTGCCTTTTCTCAGGAGCTTACCTGAGCTTCTGATAGCAACCAGACCTATTCTCAGAAGCCTCCTGACTATAGCGAGATGGAGCACTCAAAATGCTCCCGTTGCAGTACAAGTAAATGAGGGGTTAGTGTGCGATTCCTTTCCTTGCTAACGATGTGGTGCAGGGGTGTTTCCTGAGGTTGTTGCACATCGAGAGTGAGATAGTACTGGTAATAAATACGTACACGGATCTGTGTAACTATTTTTCCCATTGCCTCCCACTAAAGCAAGGAGTTGCCGAAGAGGGAGCTGAGGGGCAGCGGTGTTGCTTCCAAGGCTTCATGGTACAGTCAGCTGAAAAATATGTAGAGATAAGATATAAACTTTTTATGAGAAAAAAAAGTCATTTATCAGTGTGAAAATAGAAATCTACATGCTGCAAGCATCCAGCTTGTGCTGTATTTGTTTACCTTCTGAAGTCTTTTGGTTCTTCGCTGTGATGACAGCAGTGGCTATCAGATCTTCAGTAGCTAGGAGGATTTGTTTTCAATAAACAACATACATGTGATAAAACTACTCCAAAAACATAGCGAGGCAGATGGAATTGCCTCTGTTACTTAGGTATGTGTGTATATTTATATATATACATATTCCTTTTTCTTCCAATTAAAATGTCTCTTTTTTTTTTTTTTTTTCTGTTTTTGGTGTACCCTGTCAAACAAGGTATTGCATTTTTTGTAAATCTATCATTTATTACCATGAAAGCCATGATTAAACAAATTAGTGAGTAGAAATCGGAGAGTTAAGAAACTGGAGACATTGCAGAACTGCTATCCTTTGGGTAAGAAAAGTTGCTGTGAGACTGGCAGGAACTTTGCAAAGAAGCTGCTTTTGCAAACTTGACTAGCCCTTTCTATTTTTTTCCAATGCCAGGCAGTATTGTTCCATTAACTTGGATCCTGAAGTTTCTGATTTGTGGGATTAAAATTTGTGTGTGTGTGTGTATCATTTTTATTTTTTGTGTTTGCCTTTCAAACCTGCTAAGCATCATTTCACTTAATATGCTGCCTTCTGGAGCTGCAGCTCAGCAATTGCAGTAACCTGTCTTCAAGCTCCTTTTCCTTTCCCATGCTTGAGTAAATAAAAGGAGGATTAGTTTTAGCCTGTGTGTGCTAGGGCTGGAATATATCTTCATACATATTTAACAGCTGGGAAAAACAAATACCTAGATGCATCCTTTTTTAAAGTCAAGTGATATGACATAATACATCAACTAGTGGAGGGGGTGGAAGCTAGGCATATAGGAGACAAATGTATTTTTCACCTTAAATAGACTGGATTTGAACTTCGGGGGCAGTAGAGCATGGTGAAATGCTAGAAGAGATCTTTGGCTCCATATTTTTCAGTCTATGCATACATATGTATGGTTGCTTTGGCAAGAGCTTTTAGAACTTTCAATCTAGCTGGTGGGTGGCCAGATATCACCCATGGATATTGTCAAAGCATCAAGCAGCTTCACTTCACTTTCAACTGCTGTTAATACAAATTGAGCCAGAAAATGGATACTGTGTGATGATAGTGTTGGAGCTCTTGACTGTATGACTAGGGACACAGCACTGCTGATGCATAAGGAATCAGAAATAATAGGAGGGAAGGTATACGGCTCCTGAGCCAAAGAAGTATGGAAAGCGCTGAGATTGTGGGAAGCAAAAACTTGCTCTCTCACTCCCCCACAGTTTCCCCTAGTTTGAGCGAGCTTGCTTGCTTGCTTGCTTTTTTTTTTTTTTTCCTCCCCAGAAGAGGAGGATTTTATTTATTTATTTATTTATTTATTTTCCAAAAGGCTGGCTATTCCATAGGTGGCTTTTTGTCTGTGGATTGAAGTACAGGCGGTTCCTGTGCCTGTGGTTCTTCCCATTTCTCCTCTGTACAAAGATTTGGCGGGGTGTTCTGAAAATAGTGCCTGGAAGACAGATGTGTTTTGGGCAGTGTCTCACTGGAGCCAATGCGTGTGCAGAAGCAAAGCTGCGCTCACTGCTGTGCTGCCCTCGTGCTCCGAGCATCACTCTGTGCCTTGATGCCCTTGCAAGGGGGTGCAAAGCAGCCTGAGATCTTCTCTAATCTACACAAGTTGTGCGTGTCGTCAAAGATCATGAAAGACTTACTGTTTTCTCTCCCTCTTCAGCTCTTTCATTTATCCTGCCTCAAGGTGAGCTATCTTGGCTGCTAATATTTGCTCTGTAGGAAAAAGTATGAACCGTGCCGTGCAAACCGACTACTTTATAATGTAAACTTTGGTTCTAGGTATTTTGAAGGTCTCTATAGTGCGTACTGCTCTACAATTAACACTAGTTATTTTACCTCATATAGTAGTTCATAAGTCTTGCTTCTAGTCTAGGAAAGTCCTGTGAAATCTGTCTAGATTCAACAATTTCCTCCAAGCGCAAAGAAAATACTGTCCCTTTTCCTATGCTGAAGGGCATCCCTAATTCAGGAAGCCAAGGCCTCCCTTCTTTGCTGATGAACCTCAATATATCCCACTAATGACTCTGTAAAGTGCTCCAGCGTGTAGGGAAACTGCTGCTCCAGCTGACTGCTTGGGCAGTGCAAAGACTGTTAGCGTGGTCCTCGGAGGCCCCAACAGGATGCAATTAGGTTTCCTTGAAAAGCTTGCGTGTGTTTTTAGCAAACGTAACGGATGCCCGGATACCAGAACTGTGTTCTTCTGGGAGCCCGGAGTGACTGATTTTCTTCTGTAAGATAATAGTACACTTAAATTACCCGCTGTGGATCAATTTTCACAGTACAATTTAATGACACCTTTTGCTGCAAATTAAGGTTGGTGATTTCAGATATTTTTTACATTATTATTGTGGTTAAATCCTATCATCTATATATGCTTACTAAAATGAAATGTGGGTTTCAACTTGTGGGAACTTGTGGCCTCGAAATCACAAAAACAAAATCGATTTTGATTTTTAGTTAATGATTGGATGAAGCCAGATTTATCATTTTTTGCTTGTACTATCACATCTCCTCCTTTGCAGATTGTATCCAAGATAACATAAAATAACCCAGTGACCGTGTTTAATCAGTTAGTTTCCTCCTTAACCATGAAGAAAGGAGGAAAACATCTGTGTGCTTTAGAAAAAATGTTCAAAATTAAGGATGTCTCTCTCTTAGCCTGTGTTTCTACAGGCTAAGTTATGCTCTGTTGTAGCATGTACCATGTTAATTTAGCACTCCTTATAATTATGAAGCCTTTTAAAATTAAGTCTCGCATATGGCAGACCTAGGTGATATGTCCAATGTCTGGGCGTTGAACCTTGGAGTCCAACAGCTATTCATAAGCACTGATGATAATTTAATATCCATGAGATGTTGTTGTTTGTTTGTTTGTTTCTTGCTGGCCGCTTGCCCAGTGTATAGAGTGATGCGCCGTTATCTTTGCAACCTTTTACTCTTGGCAGGGATTAATAATGTGTTGTGCACGTTGCATGAAACACCATTGTTTTGATAATGAGAAAAGAATATCTTATTAAAGAACTAGTGTAATTAGTTTCACACATGATGATTTGGGTATTACTTGTGGAAAAAGCAAGCAGTTGTAGTAGTATACAGTGCAATTTTTTTAACATAATTTTATATATATTGCTTATATATTAATAATAAATATACATTGGATTGTCTACTCTTTATCTTTTGGGGATTCAAAGGATTTTTAGTGATGTCTGCACTATTTATTAATTTATTAATTTATTTATTAATGCAGAACCTGTAGTCATTTT
Organism: Nothocercus julius; assembly: GCA_013398735.1. NCBI lineage: Eukaryota > Metazoa > Chordata > Aves > Tinamiformes > Tinamidae > Nothocercus > Nothocercus julius. The sequence continues at coordinate 490,887 of VZSV01000266.1, read as the reverse complement.
GTGGTTTAGATGCACGAGACATATTCATATGTCTAATGCCTGATGCTTAACTGATCTTCTTTCTGGTTCATGTGTCTGTGTCATTAAATCATATTGAATCCTGCTGTAAATGTTTGCAGGATCCTGGTCCTTGGAGTGCTTCTCTATAGGGAATTTGTGTTGAAAATATGAGGAGATCTGAGTGTAGAAAAGCTGCTTGAGTGGCATCATCTGGCATTTTGAGCAGGCAAGCTTTAATGGTAGAAAAGAGGTATATGTATCTGTGTGTTTGACTATATGTTAGGGCACTCAAGGAGCTGATTGCTTCCGTGACGTAACTGATTGGATGGGAGAGGATACATGCTCACTTTCGAGCTGCGGGTTATCTAGAAGAGCTTTGGATAAAGCAGGGCCCAGCCAAGAAAATGCAGGAGTCTTTTCTGTTAAATTGTTCTGCAGTTGCTGTATTCTAGAAGAGTTTGCTCCAGAGCTGCTGTGCACTACGATATGTGCTCTAGTAGAGCTACAGGAATAAGGTAGCCGTAAAAGGAAAGTTTTTATTACCAAAAAATTAAATAAATAAATAAAAAATCAAACAAAATTCCCACCTAGATGAGTATCGTCATTTGGAGGGAAATACAACTGGAAAACAGGAATGATACCCATCTGTTGCCTTTTTAAATAACAAATATTGAGTGTAAAATGAGTATAAAATGCAGTATGAGTATAAATGAGTATAAAATGCAGTATATATTATATGCATGAGTATAAAATGCAGTCAGAGCAAATGCATCTTGCACACATGCAATAACAGAAAAAAAGCATGAGTGCCTGTGGTAGTTCTCTGAACCCTTTACATTCAGATGTCTGACTCATTTTCTGCAATGAGTTTCAGTATGTGCTTTATGGAAGAGTAAGGGAAGATGAACTATGGCCAAGGGAAGAATTTTCAGAAGAAAGCAGTCCGTCCTTTTTCCTTTCAGATAGCATAAAGCTGACTTTCCCATCAGCTTTCACACTTAAAATCACCCTGGTACATGTAGGAAAGTCCGTCATGGCTTGTTTTGCCATGAAAGATAGTCCCGAAGCAGAGCCTCTTGGTTTACGTGGTTTATGAGAGCTGAACAAAAAGGTAGACTGCAAAAATCATAGGCGTCAGCTAGGGTTGAATCAAAAGGCAATTGGTAGATACACAGAAGAGTACAATAAGAGTATAGTATCTCTTTCCAAGAGTACCGTATGTCTTGGTGTAACACCAACTCTTACAGCTCTAAGTGCAGAGAGAAGGTTCACAAGGAATAAGGAAAGATAACAAGATTGAATCTCTGAATACTTTAGAGCTGGTCCTTGTACACATGAGGCAGAAAGCATCTGTTTTAGGTAAAACTTAGTTCCTACTGCACTAAAATAAGACTCCACCATGTACCTTTTTTTTTTTTTTTTTTTCCCTGCTGGAATAAAAATGAAGCTCTGTTTCTTTCTGTTTATTTCTTAAACTTCTTCAAATAGTTTAGATATATTTTTTGGGTGTATCTTTGCCATAGTCTAAATATTAATTTGTATCACACAGCCATGTACTGATAACTTCTGGTGCTGTAGAATTTGGCTTGCAAATGCAGATATAAAACACAAGCTGTGAAACAAGGAACCAGGAGGTTTCTTTTCCAGGGGACTTGCAGAGGAGTGTGCCTGAGAAGCCGTGAGAAGTGGGTGGCAAGTGCAGAAGCTGAAGCCATGGGTCACAGATTTAGTCATAAATCATTCTTGGCCAAATAAAATGATGCATTCTATGATGCATTTGTCTTCTGTTTGTAATTTTGTGCCATGAACTAAATACCATAATAAATGTCATTTCCTTCTGGTCCGTACAGACACAAACAAACCAACCTTGTGTTTATTTTTCCCAAAGGGTGAAAGCTATGAATCTCTGATATACATTACAAGCAAAATATGCTTACAATGTTAATAGAAACTTTAGTAGCACTGCTAGCTGTGGAAAAGTTGTAGCCATGGTGATCAGACTTGGTACCATATAAAATGTTGCTGCTTTGCCTCTCAAAAGCACTGAATTATCCTTGCCATTTTAGACACAGTGTAAGACTTTGGATTATATATATATGTGTGTGTACTTTATATTCATATATATAAAAAATATGGCTGTGAAAAATGATTGATGCACAACAGTGTGTGCAGATGCTGGCTGAAGACCTAACAGTATGCAAATTCTGGGAAAGCCCTGATGTTTTCTGGAAAGTGTTTTTCCTGCTTTGCGTTTCCAAAGGGGTCCTTTCTGCAACAGCACACAGTCATTTGCAATTAGAGATGAGAGAGGCAAGACTGAAGCACAGAATAACATGAAAATTACTATGATTATAAGCCACAAAATCATGCATGGCTTTTTCATCAGGAGAGTGTTCATTTTTTTTGTTAAATTGCTTAGAGATGAGTGCTGTTGTGCACAGGAGCAAATGTGAAAGTGATCTGGAAGCTGATCCTACTGTATAAGCAAATTGCTCTATTGTCATGTTTCTTTGAATATGATATTATATATGATACTCAGAGATTTGCTGTTCTTGACATTTTCAGATTAATAGCGTATTCTGGAATTTACTTAATTGAAAAGATTTCCTATCTGATAGGAAAGTGCTAACTTGTGATATTGATTCTGTCAGTTTTAAACAATTTTTTTTTTTTCGTTTAGTGAATTCAAGGAGTGGGTTTGATGCCCCTGAAAAGTGAGCACTGTGTCTCGTGCCAGTTTGATCATTTGTCTTCTTGCTGTAGAAACAACTTTTCCTAGCAGAGAAATTTGTGCGCCTTATTGTTTACCCATATTATTGCCCTGTATAAAGTAATCTCTTCCGGTACTCTGACTCACTTAATTAGGCACTGTTGAATAATGAAAGCACCGGTGTATAACGGAGAGGCAAAAAGTCTTACTAATGACCTTAATCAGAGACTCTCTATGTCCTATCACTTGAACCTGATAGATACTCTATACGCTGTCAGGGTCCAGCGTTTGATAGGATCTGACAGGCTCATGGATGTGTTGAGCCTTGTTTCAGAATTTTTTTTATTATTATTTTTATTTATTTATTTATTTATTTATTTATTGAGTTTCAAGTGTTCACAGGGAAGTTTCTGTCAAGTAGAGCCCTTACGCACTTTACCACGTGGAAGGCTTCAGGCAGAGGTTCAGTAAACCTTACAAATGTCAACCGCAAAGGATGAATGGGTGGGAAGGAGTGTTCTGGACTGCTCATGGGTGACCTTAGTGAAAACTCTCTGTCCTACAGCTCCTTACTTCTCTCCAGGCCCCTAACAGATGTGCTTTGTTTCATACAATACACTCTAACTTGGAGAAGTTTCTGCAGGGTAGGACTTCTAATTTTCGAGTAACTGAGGCTCTTTTTTACTGCTGACACTGGCTTTTGCTGATGCTGTTCTGTTTGCTGGGTTGTTATAGCCGCTTAAACAGTGCCAACAGCTATTTTTTCTTTACTCCTACTGCTCATGTGGTGTGTCACAACTGTACACTTGGTTGTAGCTGTTTTCAGGAACAAATTTCACATAGTGTGTATTTGCAAGCCTCTCGCCTGACGTGGTTTTGCTAATGGCATGTATATGTTTTCCTGTAATTGGAGAAATATGTAGCTGTGCTTCTGAAGATACAGCAAAACTGGAAGAAAATGGCAACGAGCAGTAGTTAACAGTCTAGCAAGGAGGCTCATGTGGGTGATTCCCCCCACTCCTCCTGCTACACACACATGTTTTCCTGACTTTCTTGCGAGTTCTTTGTGCCTTTTTTTAACTGTCTATCTATAGGCAATCTCAGACATGAGTGTGTCTGGAGACCTTGCAAGGAGGCTCAGTCAGTGTACACATCTTGTCCTGTAATTCCATTACTAATTCCAGGCTATTAATTATTGCCCCGATAGTTGTGTGTTTTTTTTTTTTTTTTTTTTTTCTTCTCCTTTCAGTCATGTCAAGCCTAACTGAACACGCATTCATCCTGACAGCTTAAGCAGATATGAGAGCAATCATACTTCCATACTGGATGTTTTCTGTTGCTGTGATTTGATTGACCTGCAGTTCTGTTGTTTTATGATTTATGTCATAACAATCTGTAGCAGTTTATATTTTCCATGCCCCTCTGCAAGGGGCAAGGTTTTCCTTTGCCCTTTCTATGAAGTTGCGCGTTCCTAAGGAAATAATGCTTCTCCTTGTGTACTCCTTTTTGGATTTCTTCCTTCCTTCTTTAGGTTAAACTCCCTCTGATAACTAACCCTGTCAATCTAATGGTGGAGTCTGGACTGGCTTGGAGGATAAGTAAAGGATTGGAGTTTTATCTAGTCTAATAGTCCTTCTGTGAGAATTTGTAAGTAGGAACTGGATTGTGGCTTTTTGATGCCTTTTTTTTTTTTTTTTTTTCTCCGTTGATAACGCCTCCTGAATTATAAATCTAAAATACTTGCAGTTTCATGTGTTTGCACAACAGTGATGTAAAATAGGGGAAGTACCCTACTTTGGACTTTCTGTGAGAAGCTGCGCTTCTGTTTGGTGTAACTGTGGACTTGAAGGTCAAGTGTGTACATTCAGGAAACCTCTATAGCTGCTCTTAAACCTTGTATCAGTAACTACTTTGACTGTCAAGCTCCTGGGAAGAGAAATAGCTATTTTAAAATAGCTTTGCTGGTGGAAAAACTATGAACAAGAGTAGTATAATTGGCTTGGCACCCTGAGTTCTCTAGCTTGCTTTCCCAGTCATGCCTGTGCAGTAACCCATATTTGTATGTTATATCCTTACTGTGTAATAAATAATCTCTTGTATAAACACACATAAACAATTTTAATCACTTACTAGAGCTTTTTTTTTTCCATTTAGTAAGCAGCATCTGAAATCTGGAATGGCTGATTAAGCAGGGGGTAAAGTTGAAGGTGCCAGCAATAGTTTTTAGAGTAAAAAAATGCTGTAAATACTGAACCAGGATGTTATAACAGTCAAGGAAGAGCTGTAACTAATCAGAATATTCAGGGCTAAAGATTAGGATAAACAGAAAATGGAAACAAGGAAGCTGACAACACTACTAGAAACATGGAGTCCTGCTATAATTCTGTTATTGTATTTATGGGACTATTTCTTGCCTTGTTCTTTGCTTTTGTGTGTGGTAGGACCCTGGGAGTCCCAGTTTCCCCATCTAATAAACGTCTTTCATGAACTCATTGTTCTGCATTTCCTTTCTGTGGGGCTCACAGCTTTAAGATGTGGTCTCTGTGTCCCACTTGTTATTTGATTGTGGGGTTGTCGTGCACTTTTTAGACTATTTCATGCTTTCTAGATCTGCCTTGGTGGTGGTGATGTGAATAAATGTACGTGTAGGCTCTCCAAATGCTAGTACTCTTCCTTACCTTTGCTGAATGCTCCCTCTCTTGACCTCCTAACGCTTGACCGACAGTTTAGGAAGAAAGAATCCTAGCGTATCTCAACGTTAAACCAAACCAGCAAACGCTTAATGGGGATAGAGGTCCAGAAGCAGAACTCGACATTGGGGATGCTCTATTTGAGTTCAGCTGTTGCTGCTTTACTGCCTAGTAGTGCCTACTCGTCCAAAGTGGACGTATATTGGACGGCAGTGCTAGTGTTTGAGCTGTAGACATGAATAGCTTTTCCTCCTACTCGCTGCTGCTTTAGCTTCCGTATCCCAGATGCTGACACTCGCTAAAGAACGGGGTATTACACTCCCGCGGAAATGTTTATAAAGCACTTAAAGTGCTTGTTCCCTAATGGCTTGGCACAAGCTCTGGGGAAGCACCGCGGCTTGGAGCAGCAGGCTGCCTCCTTCCTTGTGCTTAGAGTGATTCACTAAGTGTCTCGAGTTTACATCTAGTATGTTAATAGAAAGGGATGTAGAAGATTGCCTGGTGTTCCCTCTGAAGGAGCAGCCATCCAGTCGTACTCAGAGGATTCTGCTCCATCCTGAACTATGCTTTTGTGGTTAGACTTGTCTTGTTTTGCAAGCACATAGTATGTGAGGAGAAAGCTCCAAGTAAGAAGACAAGAAATTATGCAAGAATACACAATTTTCAGAAGAAACTGAGCTTTCTCTCAAGTTCACTATTTCCTTAGTGTATCTTAGTAGATCTACACAGGGACAGAATCCTCTTGGATTTCGGCCTTGCATTGCCATGGATGCCCTAGTTTGTGTATAGTTTTGTCATTGTCACAGTCCTGGTAGCTGATTATAGCGTAAAAAGAGAGAGAAGCAGCAAGAATAGCTCAGAGGATGCCCAGCAGTAACCTGGGGAACTCCTATGCAGAACACAAGGCAATGTATGAATTTTCTGCCTAATGTACCTTTTCTCTGACTTTAACAAATCTCATCAGCTTTCCTAATCACCCATGATGTATGGTATTGCTCAGAGAGGGAAACCTTCTTCAGCAGCATTGGAATTGCAGCAGGGTGGGAAATGTCACACATTAAGGAGGAAGACACTGGGGAAGGGAAGTTTTTCCATTCCAGGTTGAGGAGGCTGCTCTCGGAGCACTCCAGGTAGGAAGGTTTTTCTCTGCTGTAGGGGAAGAGTACAAATTGTACTGCAAGGTATCTGTAACATGTTCTAATAGTTTACTTGACTTTCTGGGAGAGAAGCTTTCTCTCTCCTAGGAACCACAATGCTTACCTGTATATTGTGTGCGCATTGTATGTTTTCTGTCAAGCAGTCAAAAGAGAGTAAGTGAACAAAATAATTCAACTAGACAAAAGCCTGGCAAAAACAAACAAACTGTCCATCACGATGCCTGAGCAGGGCAATAGACTATTTTTCTGGTTAGAGAGATCAGAAGAGGGGACACCTCACAATAGACTTGTGATTTTTTTTGTTTGTTTGTTTTTGATAAGCCTCAACCTTTGTGCTTTTTGTAAATAGGTAGTGTCTTAGTAGAAGTTACTGATGGTGCAAGGGTTGGTAAGTTAATATTGGGGGCTGGGATCTGCTCATTCCTCATAGGGTCCTGTTCTTGTGTCTCAAGGTCCTGACAAGGAGGAGATAGTCCAGGCCACAGCAGTTAACACTGTTGTTGGACTGAGAAGAGGGTTTTGTGTCTCAAGGTCAGGTCCTGGGGCCCAGGGCTTATCTCGAAGCCTTGCCCTCCTCCTTTTGGGGTGTGAATCACAGGGAGGCAGGCTGCTAAATGCAGCCTGATATTAAGTGATTAACTCTAGATAGTTCCAGTATCTTCATCCTTCACCCATGCCAAGGGGACCTGAAAAACATAAATCCTGGGATTTTTGACTGAAACTAAAATGCCTTCTAGGGCCTTGCACCAGTGGCTGTATATCATGGGAGAGCATCAATGCGGCATTCAGCTGGCTCAAGGAGCTGCAGTGAAGATGTGGATTGCACGCTTAATATTTTATTAGACATGTTTGGTGTCAACTGGCAATGTTTACTCAACCTTGAGGCAGGCAAAAATTTCTGAGTATGAAGCCCCTTTGTTTATTTTTATCTTGCAAATTATATATATATTTTTTTCCTGGGGCTTTGTGGTGGTTGTCTTGCATTAGATAACTTGGTGTTTAATGGTAAGACCTGAGTGAAAGGAGATAGGGAGTCGCTGTCAGTCACACCAAATCCTGATCATGGCAGCTAATTAGCTGTGACCAGGAGAGGAGCAAGTGGTTGTTCAGAAAGGTAATTTTGAAGCAAAAATTGAGTTATTTTCTTCTGTTCGTACACATGTGGCAGCTGTAAGTATTTTTGTGCTGCTATTCCTCAGCAAAAGCTGAGGCAGCTGTAAGCGAGGCGAGGAAACAAAAGAAAAAGCGCTTCTTGATGAAGACAATCTTTAAGTCTGTGGTCTTTTTGGGTAGTAAGCATCTTACCTGCTTCTCAGCTATAAGGTTGTGATGCTGATATCATCAATCGCCTCCTAAATGTGTTTGGAATATATATTGTGCTGCGCGAAACGATTCACAGCTCTGGAGAGACAGATCAAAGCATTTTGTAACCTGGTTTCCATCCTAATGAAATTGGGCAAAATAGCCATTTCTTAGCAAACACACGTTGCTCATGTTGTGCTTATTCTATGATGATAACACACAGCTTTCTCTCGCTTTTGTTGTGATAAAGAGTGATTATGAATTTAGAGCATACTGTGTCAGTATTTCTTGGATACTGTTTCTAGGAAGATGTATACTGTTTATTATCCTAGTGCATTACATTGCATAAAATAAATCTTCTAGATATACCAGATGTCAGTAGCTTGGAGCGGGCAAATTAATTTGCCCATTTAATTTTTCTATAATTTTTGTGCACTTAGCTTCCTTTCCCTGCATTTCATGGCCTTTAAAAAAGGGAGGCGGGTGGAGCGACTCTCCTTGCCTTCCAGGGAGACAAAGTGAGCAACTGCAGATGAGATTTTTCAGATAAAGGTTTTTCTATCCTTTATGTATGTGTTCTCGTCTGATATAATTATTGCCTCTACAGGCTCCTTTTTGTAGGGAAATCTTTTTATTTTTCTTTCCCCTGTTTCCCACATGAGATAGCTGTTTCTCTTTAGTAATAACCAGGAACCAATTAGCTGTAGAATGAAGTATTGGGCACAAGAAAGGCATACAGCCTGTAATGAGCAAAGTAGCATGCTTTTATTATTTATTTACTTATCCCCATTTCTTTGCAGTTGCCCTTTATCTCCAGGGTAATAGCTATTCTCTGGAAGAAGCGCTTATTTCAAATTCTTATTTAAAATAAGAATAAAAAAAAAATCTTATTTCAAATCCATTTATTTTAGCACTCCATGTATTTTAACATGTATTCTTTTTTTTTCCTTCAAAAGATCATTTTGGAAAAACACTTCCCCTTCATTTAAATTACGTCTGATACGTGACCTTATCTGCATAAGGAAAAAAAGCTGCATCTAGATTTCCTTCTACTAAAATTAAATATTGGAGAGAGGAGGAAAAAAATATATGTATTAAAAGCAAACAAACAAACCAAGGCAAGTGAGCTACTGCTTGCTTTCTACCTTTAGCAATTCCTGCAAGCAGGAATGGCACAGTGAGAAGATGGCACAGGTTTCCTCATCTTCATTTGGTTTTTAACATGGTAAGAACTGAGCCTTCAAACAGTTTTGAATAGGACAAGAAAAGGTCTGTGAGATTAAACCAACCCAAAAGCCTTTTGGACAGAGAACTCTCCGAGTAGTTACTGCTTACTGCATCTAAAAATGCAATTGCACAGTCACAAATGGTAGCATAAAAAATGTTAAATGAAAATGGCTTTCTCTCAAAATAACTATTACCACTGTGCTCAAATTACTTTGCAGTCATTTCTAGCTATTTAAGTTCAAAATAGCCCTTAATGGGTTTAAGTAATCAATAGTCCCAAAGACTTCTGAAGACTTTTAGCACATAAAATATTAATGGCTTATATTTGTCTTTTAAGAATGTACTTAGTATTGTTAACGTGTTAAAGGGCTAATACTGCAAAGGGCTTCTATTAAATGATGTTAAGATGCTTGCAACAAACACAAGATGCTTGTTTTAGGTATTGATGTGAATAAATGCTGTTTCTGTTCTTAACAAGTACATTGCTCCTTTGCAGTCCAGTGTAGAATTCGATTTGCTGACAGGCTGTTATTTTACAGTGAGACGGAAAAGTGTGGCTTTTAAAAAAATGTAGTTTTTTATAGTGTCTTTATATTTGGAGCTGCTATTTCCAGCTTTACTGACTACAACAGCTATTTTGCTCACCTTGGCCAAAAAAAAAAAAAAAAAAAAAAAAAAAAAAAAAAGAGGGATGTGGCTTTGATTCCTGGAGTATGCCAAGACCTTGGAGATTATGATAGAGAAATACACCACTGACCTGGAACTTTTGGGTTTAAGAATAGAAACAGTCAAATACAATCAGCCAGTACCTGCCAAAACCTGAATTTAGTGAAATGAGCTTTAACTTGGTTGCACAGTGAGTAGCTGTCTCACGAATGTCACTTGCATCCAAGCATTTCGTCTAACGGCAGATTTGTACTGCAATCCAACCCCTTCCCCGCCTTTAAGCCTGACTTTTTCTCCTAAGTAATTTCACAGCATTATTTGTACTGAGGTGTGCTCAGGTGGGAAGAATAGGACGGGGGAGGAGCTGAAAGCCCGTCCTCACCATTTGATTGAGATGGTGTATTTTAAAAGGCAGTCTGATATTTTATGATATCTGTACTTGATTATGCAGCAGAATTTATATGAAGTTGCTTTGGACTGTTTAGTTCTAGGAAATTTGAAAGTCAATTTTTAAGTCGACAAGACACCAAGGCAATTTGCCAGGATTTCTCTCTGCCATAATGCTCCCCTTGCACTCGCACTTGGTCCTGTAACCACCAAGCTGCCTGTTTACTTTCTGCTTGCAGGGGTTTTGGAGGGGTTTTAAGTAGTAGTAGTGAGGTGCCAGCTCTTGGTGAGCTTCACAGTGCCCTTGGGGTTGTAAACTGTGAACCATGAAATATTGGAGGGCAGAAGTTGGGGGAATGTTTTGTTTATCTGCTTTAGATCTAGCTTTCCTTTTGCTTTGGAAAATAAAGATCACTCTCCAATAAAATAAAGATGTGTGTGTAGAAGGAGACCTGGTAGCCTGTCTAGTTGGAATTATAAGGAGCTATTTCAATAAAACTCGGTGAAGACTTTATGATCTCTTCCTACTGCCTTGAATTTTACTTTTTTTTTTTTTTTTTAAAAATTTTTTTTTTACTTTGTTTCTGGAGGTCTGTGCAGAAGCCTTAGGCTCTTGTGAAGGATTTTCCACTGTGGAACTTTCAGTATGCGCTACGGTTTAGCTAGATAACTGTGCATACCTAACTTTTCCTTTCCCTTTCTCACCACTTGAGCTTATCTTGATAGTGGTGTTTGTTTCACTGCTCTCCTTGTGTTTTTCTAAAGCAGAAACATATATAAGCAATTTGCATCTCTGCTGTCAAGGCTTCCTGCTAGCCTGTCTGGCTGCTGAGAATCTCCTTCAGACTGGTGATAGGGTTTATAAATAAGCCTGATGGAAATCACATCACAGTAAAAATAATGGAAAATGCTTAAACCTTGTATTAAGTGCTATACTAGACTGACAAAACTGATGGGATCAGTACATCTCCACAACAGTAAGATTTGCCGTGATATTTATGTTGTGAATAGAATTTAAACAAGAATCCCCCGTGGAAAAGTGTAGTGAAATTAAAATGATGTTTAAATCGGAAAACATCAAGAAGACATAGAATATAAATTGGCTACATTAATGGAGGTGAAAAAAGAAAAGCTAATTTTCATTCGGGGGGGGGTAAGTACTTGTAGGTATTAATAGGCTGTCTAATTCTGTATTCTTTATTTCTTTTCTTATTATTTAGATATCCTGCAGGAGAGGTGACAAGGATATCTAGGGTTGAGAAATAAACCTGCACTGTATCTTGGCCATAATATGTCCCTTCCCCCCTAATACCAAATTAGAAATAGTTGACCCAGGTTTCTCTTGATTGTACTGAATCAAATGAAGCCAAAGGGCTCGTGCAAGGTAGGGAAACCAAGAGAACAGGGTTGTTTTCATTCCTTTGACTGCATGTGTCTTCTTTTTCTGTCCTGTGATTTATTAGATTTGTGATACTCTATTGATTGGAAAAGAGCATGATCACAGTATAGATATAATGATAAAAAGTAAATTTCATAATCTGCATCAATACCTAATTCTCCCATATTTCAGCATTATGTGTCTAAATGCTGAATTACAGAAGCTTGTAATAAAAGCCCGATATTGCTGGAACCTTCAAGCTTGCGGGTATGATATTACTTTTGGTAAGAATAAGAATCCTTTTATGTTTAGGTAGTTGCCTTAGGATTGCAGTAAACCTCTTGGCAATCAATTCTACAATGCAAATCAATTCTAATTGCAGCTTGAGAGAACAGAACTTGCAGGCTGAATATATCATCTTCAGTTATTTCCATTTAAGAGTAGAGTGAGGGGCTTCCTCTTGCTTCATAATCTGGATATGGCTGAAACTGTATAGGTTTTATGGTGCATCAAGCTACTGTTCTGTATTGCGTCCACTAAGAGGTACAACTTTTCCCCCAAGGTGTTTTCTGCAGAGGCTGTGAGTTGGCTGGTGGGGAGGAACCCAGGAATAACTTTCCTGAGGAGCAAATGTATGAGGGGTGCTAGTTTATGCCTTCAGTTGCTTCTGCCTTCTCCTCCATAATTGCTTATATTTTTCTCCCTCAAACTTTCAGAATGCAAGAGTGTGACGCAAAAGACAAACAACCCCTCCTCCTGAGGTTTTAAAATGTTACATGTATTAAATTTGGGGTTTTCTAAGCCTTTGAAGCAAATGCTCGTCTCCCCTATGTGATGATCAGTATGAAAACGTTCCTCATTTTGTTTTGTTGTGCTTTAAGTGAAACTTTAAAACTCTCTCGTAGTCACGAGACCCTGGGGATTTTAAGAAAAAGGCCAGATACTGCAATAAATCTTTGAAAAACACTGGGCACAGAATTCTTTCACGGGTAATCACTAATGAACACTATTTCATCGTTAACGTGACCCTTTCCTTTTGGATCACTTATGCATGCTGGCGCAGTCCCCGGCTGAGGGACGTGACCAGCCTGCAGTGGCAGTAGCTAGAGCTGCTGCTGGCTGACAGAGCAGCGTAGCAGAGCGTGCAGGCAGCTGACACAACGGATGCCAATATGCGGTCTCAGGGGAGACATCTCAGCTGGTGCGAATTATCGCAGCTTCGTTAGCGCAGGCGAGCCACGGCAGGCAGCACCCGGCTCGCCATCCTGCCCCGGAGCTTTCAAAGCTCCGCTCGACAACACAGTCCAGTGTTTTGTGTCTGAGCTTATGCTTTAGGGTGGCCAGTGCCCTTCCACTGCCCTTTGGGGGACATCATTGTGTCATGTGCTCCTGAAGCTCAAATTGCGGGCTGAGCACTAAAGGACTTACCCTTGTGCATCCTTGTGCCTTGCTGTGGCTTTCCTTGCAGTAGAAGAGCTGAGGGTGGTGACTTGATCTCCAGAGCTCCCATTCTGCAGTGCCTCAGCTGTCCCACGCCTTGCTTCCGTAGGCTTGTTACGGATACCACTCAAGGAAGAGCCGGCTGCGATCGAATCTGGCTGCAGCTTAAGCGCTTTGAAGAACCAGCTCCCCGGAGATGGCAAGCTAATGGTTTGCCCGCCAAGCCGTGTGGCTTTTGCTATTTCTCTTAGAAATTAATAGCGCTGGAATGAAGTCATGTGCCACATTGTGAGAGCGTAATGCTCTTATGGAGCTATTTATTATACAAGCTGCTTTGGTGGACAAATTAGACATGCAGCATTTCCAGATTTTACTTTATTCAAATTTTAATTAACTCTGTGTAATAAGCTGTAAGCACATTAATATCAACAAAGTGCTTTGTGCTGCATCTGTTAATATTCACGTGATAAAGCCAGAAGCCTTGTTTTCATACAAAGATCAGCAAAGCTATAAATAATCGGGACTTTTTTAGAAATTTTGAACATGCATGTAAAAAGTGCATTTTTAGTAATAGATCTCAAATAATAACACAGTGGAAGATGTGTGTATGAGGTATGAAATACATTCTAGGCATATTTTTGGAGTTTATATTTTTAAAATTGATAGATTCATTTACAGCCACTAGCTCAGCCAGATGGTGTCACCCATAACAAAATGCTCAGCTGCATACTAAAGAGGAGTATTTCAGCACCTATTCCCTGTAAATGCATCTCATCTAAAGAGCAAAGGAAAGCTTTCAAAATAGAAAGGTCTGTGTAAACATGTTTCAAGGTTGAAATGCTACCGGAGCATCCCCAGCTACCAGCTGAAAAGTTCGCTGCTCTTGGAAGCACAATTGCCCATGGATGGGAGTAGAAACTGGAAAATATAAATTCTGGATTCAGTTGCAGGCTGTGGCCAGACCCTACATTTGTAGAAATGTTATAAAGTCTTTCTTTTATTGGGGAAAAAAAAGAAAAAAAAGCCTTTGTGATTGATAAGCAAAAGTATTGGTTATTATGCTTTCCGTATTCTATTCACTACAGCACATTTGATCATCTCTTTGCCATCTGGAGACCTTGGAATCATTCAAAATTTGGACTTGGTCTCAGTATCCTCCATTCTGTCTCATTTGTATTATGTCTTTACACCCCTTAAAGGCTAGGAAAAGGCTGATTAACAGAGGATTTTTGGAGAAAATTGTTTGGAGAGAGTAATTATTCTAGTGGTTGCAACATATTACAATGAACAAATCCACTAGAATTCTACTGAAGAGTACATCTGTGGTTGCAAAGTAGAAAAAAAAAAATGTTTCAGTTACTGCCAATTGAGCAAAGCTACAATATGTTCTGAAAATCAAGCTGCGTTTTCTCATTTTTGCACATCATAACTAGTAATGAAAGTCTTTGGGGCTAAATTAGGTTCTCTGCTTCATTTCTGAAATCCTGTTGTTTTTCTGTTGTCAACGGGTTATTATTTTTAAAGGGTGTTTTTAGGGAAAACTACATTCCCTCACAAAGAAATGAGGTGGAATCTCTTGCTCATCTTTGCTGTTCTCTTTGGCTCAGCACTTAGTGTGCCTTATTTGACCACATAACTCATATATGGTACTAGATCCCCGTGCGGACGTGGTCATATGGGCAAGCTGTCAAATCCTGGTGGAAGAGCCTCTAATGAGCCACCTCGGAGAGAAAACACCTGGGCTGCTGCTCCTGGGTGTTGGGGTCCTCCTTAGGCTCCAGGACTCCCCACATTGTGGCGGTGCTTAGAGTTTTACTTGTAATGACAAGAAAGGTAAAACCTGCCCCATGGCACCTGGTGAAAGCGCTTATGTAAGATGGATCGGGAATACTAAATAATACGTGGGGTAAACATCAACAAAAATAAGGTGTGTATCTATGCAAAGGTCTCACCAGTGATTTCTCCGACTTGCAGCGTGGTAGACTGCGAAGCATCACCCAGGGGAAGAGGTCCATCCTTGCTCCCAACATTCGCTTGTGGACTAGGAAATTGCCAGATGTTCTGGAGACCTCATGTTTCTTGTGTGTTGGTGCTTGCCCTGATTCAGTAGCTGTAGATATCTTGGTGCTAAATGAAGTAATAGGAATCAATAGTTAAAATATTGATTATTTAATGCTGTTACGGTCAAATTAAAAGTAGTTCTGCGGATGGCATAGGTCTTAACCACTGTACTTCAATCATTTCCTGAGGAGAGCAGAAGGATGGTGAAATATGCTCTCCAAAGCCTGCTGTAAAAATGAAGCAGAGTTTGAATAATTTTAAAGTCGAAGCAGTGTGCTCAGTTTATTTCTCTGGCAGGCTCCTTAAGATAAAATACATATATACATGCATACATACAGATGCAGTTTCAGGTTATGATTTATACTGAAATCTTAAAGGGAAAGACCTCCTGGGTTGGATTATAAGAACACTTGAGCTGTAAACTCAGTTTTTTTTTTTTGTTGTTGTTGTTTTGTTTTTGAATATTTATTTTATTATTGCTTAAAGAAACAACCTAAAATATGAAGGCTGTTTTTCCAATGGGCTGTGTAACAAGCATGAGAGTCTATGGATAAGCATAACATAGACTGCCTTAAAGTGCTGAGCCTTAGTAGCTGGTATGGGGGTACTTCCCATCAAGAATGACTTGGAAAGCTATTGTGTGTGTGTGTGTATGTATGTGTATGTATATGCATATATATATATATATATATATATAAGTGTATATATATATACACACAATAAAATGTGCGGGTGTATATATGTGTGTGGATTTTTTTTTTTTTTAAGACTTCCCTTCACTCCCATGTGTTAGAAAACCCAACGGATAGAGGGATGCAGACTAATAAATGAATATTCAAGGTTTTGTGCAAATTAACTTCTTTGAGGTTTCAAGCTACTATGGCAGTACTGTTGAAGATATTCTTTTTTTTGTTGTTTTTTCTTTAGCAAGGTTTAAGCTGCCTGTAAATTTAGCAAAGTTTGGTGCTGAGCTGAGGTGTGGGATGTATTTACGAGTGTGGGTAGCACTGCCCTCTGTCGGGATGATTGGAAAATATATTAAAGTGCATAAGGGACAGGACCCTAAGGAACCCTAACATATGTTGACCTTTGGAATATAATAAAACTTTTCTGCTTCTGGTAGCTTAATCATAAGACTTGATTCCATCCAATATAGCTGCTTCTCTTACTGTTTAATGCAGGAAAAATAAAGATGCCATTGAGCAATTTTCTTTAATTCTATGTAGGACTCCAAGCAGGAATTTAAATCTTTTAGTTCTGCTATTGGAATAGACCATTGCCAGATGCTTGAAGTTGTTTGCTGGGAAGAATTACGGGGGGAAATTAACTTACTGTTTTATTCGCAAATTTTGGGAAGCATTGTTTTATGTTGAAATTTTGAAATAAAATATTAAATGTATGTTAATCTCTGGTGTTGGAGGCCTTCCGTGCTCACGTTTTACTTGGTGGGCGTATCTGCCAATATTCATGTCCATTAAATGTTGATACGTCCCGTATGATCTGTTGCACCAGTGAGAGGGGTTGTTTCTTACTGAGGCTTACTCAAGATTCCTGTTTTTTGCCTTCTGATAGCCTTGTGTTTGACATGAAGCTCCAGTAACGAGTGGGGAACTGCACAGGCTTTGCTCTTGTATCACTGTAGTCGAATAGAGGAGAGGATGCACTCCTGGAAGAACAATTTTCCAAGGGAATAAGATGCAGAAAAGCGCTGCCGAGTAGGTAGGAACATGGTCCACTTGCCCAGGTCCTCCCCCAGCGTTGCAGGAATTCCTGTTACCTCCAGTGCACAGTGGCAGCTTCCAACCTTTATTTCCCCCTTTCTCCTGCTGCTGTAATGCCATTTTGCTCTGTTCCCGGCAGCAATGTAGATTTTTATTTTTTAGCTATATCCGTCTTGCAAAACATGACGGTTGGGTAAGATGCAATTTTGTTTTAATTATGATTAAATTACTTTATAAATTAACTGGAGGATCTCATGGGACTGGAATCTTTTGCCATATGAGAAAATTGCCTTTCTTTTAACAAGCTGCTTCAAGCATGCAAGGTAATATTAGCATTTTTCAGTTATAGCTTCAGGGGATTAAATAATAAGGGGAAGTATTGTACCTATATGAGTGTGGTATGCAAGTGTGTGCAAAAGTCTTAAAACACAGGAGACAGTGAAGAAACCAGTTGAACTAACTGCTGAACCTGTGCGTTTTGCCTACAAGTGTGAGTAGGGATATTTCTGTATGAAATGGCTACTTTTTTTTTTTTTTTTTTTTTTTAAAGATGGATTTTAGGAAAATGTGCAGGGAACTGAGGAATTAGATCTCAGACTTGCCACAGTTGCCACTTAAATATACATATGGCAGAAAGCATCCTCGAGTTGATACACCTGTTTCCAGTAATGAGCTGAATGCAACTTAAAAGCAAATGAATGGTAATTTGCCTATCTATTGCTTTGTTTCTGTTTTGTGGAGGTCAGAATTGTGGTAAATTTGATATTAAAAGATGTGCTGCCCGATTAAGCTTCTTTTGAACTGGATGTAATGATACATGCCATCCGCTGGTGTTTATAAATAGCAAAATGATGCGTGCTAAGATGCTGTTTCTGTTTTAATGCTTCTAGATATGTGATCAGGTTTATGTGGAGTATTTACCTAGGTGTACTTTGTACAAGGGCTGAAACTGTTCAAGGCTCTGCAGAGTCTCAGTACATCATTTTATTTATTTATTTTTTAATGCAAAAAAAAAAAAAAAATGGAACAGCTTGTGGTCCAATTGAAAAGGAAGTGGATGGGTTAATTTTGTTAATTATGACTTCTGCATGTGTTTTATCCGGCACGAGCTTGCACTTGTATGAGTGTGTTGATTTCGGAGTGTTGTCCCTGCTTGTGGTACCAGATCCAGGGCAGTGGAAAATGGAGGAGAAAGGACTGAAGCCATTCCTGTTGTTCCAAAAAAAAAAAAAAAAAAAAAAGTCAGTGGCAGACACTAGGCTAAAAATAACCAAGATATTTCAGTCTCCAAATTTATGTAAAGGACAAGACAAGACTTTGCCCATGAAGCAGCAACTGTAAGTAGCGCTTTTGCACGAATGCTGTCAGAGTTCACTCGCACACACTTTATTCTGAGATGAACTGCACACTAACCAGTACAACCAATGATATAACTCGCCTCTCCATTCACAGTTCAAAGACTACTTGAATTGAGGGATTTCAAACCTAATAAAGATCGTGCTGTGCAGACAGAATAGGACAGAGTTGCAGCAGATATTGCTTGCAAGGTAAAACAGCATAAATTCCGATCAAAGTGTTATGCAGGCAAAATCAATTCAGCATTGATAGTAGCTTGATGGCACATGGCTGACTTTTATCGGGGACTTGGAGGAATTGCTAACAAGAAAAACTGTGTTGTGTCTGATGTTTTTCGTGGTGACTGTAGAGGTTGCTAAGAGGAATTGTATGGAGGCAGAGCAATGCCCTGTACCACATTTGTGTTGTAAAACAACTATTTTGCTGTCTTTGTTGAATCCCCTTCTCATATTTTTGGAATTACTTTTTGTGTGTTGCCTGCTGCTGCACTAAAATGGGGTTGGTGCTGAATGAGGTTTTACTGAACATACAGATTTAGCCATAGATGCCACTTAAGGGATTTAAAATCCAAAACAAATTAGCTGTCACCTTGAATAGATATTGGCTGGCAGAAATATCAAATGCGTTTTTTTTGGTGTTCAGCTTTTAGGCAATGTATCCACGTACCAGGGTCATATTGGTCATCATCAGCTGTCTTTGCTGGTACTGTGATTTTCTTTGTTTTCCCCTTCCTCGGGTGCAATTGCAAGATGAAGCCACCGTCAGGTCGGAGCTGCCTGCGGTCAGCAGAGCTTGGCTGTGCCTTGTGTGACAATCCAAGCAGAATTTCCTGCACAAACTGCACTTACATGGAGGCTGCTGAGCAGGTTTTCACCAGCACCAGTTCTCTGATCCTTGAGGCTGCCCAGGTCCTGCAGTCTGGTTTGGCTGGGATCCATCACTCCCTCCTGTGCAGCTAGGAACATTTTAAAGGGCTTTATGTGCTCTGACATGGCCTTGCGTGGGTTACCAGTGAATTTTTAGTTTTTCCCCCTGTTTGACAGTTAATCATCATTATTCCTTCAAGCTGGAGTAATCATCTTCCTTTACACCTGTCCCCTGCAGCTGGTCCTGCTGTGTTGCTTTTCCGTGCCTGGGCTGTTGTTTTACAAACCCTCTGTAGGTTTGAAGACTTGGTATGATTTCTTGGGATCCATATGTTTTTTTCAGTCCTCCATGAAGAGCAAATTCTTGCAGCTGTCGAGAGTATAATTATGATACAAATACAAAGGAACCAATTTTCCTCAATTCTGCAGTATCAGCCTGTGGATTTTTAAGCTTCCTGTACTCCCATCTCCTTTCCCCTCATCTCCCATCAATACAACAAGAAAATGGAAAGCATAAATAACAATAAAAAAAATAGCAGAGATTTCTAGTCTGTAATACTAAGATGAGACACATTGGGCCACGGTGCAGCAGAAGAGCCTTTTATTGGGCAAGTCCCTGTAATCATTCCCTGTGTGGTTTTCATCAGTAGTTATTGCAGAGGTGGATTTTATGATGGCTTTAGGATGAGCTTGCTCTTGAAGATGTGCTAATAACTCTTACCTGACTTGATAGGGAAACTTCTAAGTTCATGAAAGCTTATATTTAAAATGTCACTCATTTTCTGTGAGCCATAGGGCTTCTCTACCTCAGTAGAGAAACAGGAAGAATTTGGTAAGCACAATCCTGAATTAATAACTGATAAAAATACAGAGAGTGATTTATTTCATAGCAGGAGTAATATTTGGTTCTAGCCCAATTAAAAGTGGGTATTTTTTTCCTTAATTGTGTCGGATGATGGTAGATTATCTAAGGGTTTCAACACCTATCACCTAGTGTCCTATTGCATAGTAACTTGTGTATTTTCTTCTTTTTAGACTTAATCTAACTCTTCCAACAAAACAGTTTGCAGCTTTGCCACTGTCCTTGCCAAGTAATGATTCATTCACTTGTGCTTAAAGGAGCTCCTCCTGCCTCGGCTTAATCATTGAATTAGACTAATTATGTGGCTTAGACACCAACCCTGACTCATTTAACTCATCAGTTCCATCGTGGTTGTTTGGCCTGGGATGATTAATCCTGGTTCAGGTTTCCCTGGAAGGCATTGCACTCATGAGCGTGGCAAGCGCCAACGTTAGAACTGCCTGGACTGGGGACGTCCTGGAGGCGACACTGCCCTGTCCTGCTGCTGGGTGGGTTGCGTCTCACTTGTGCTCATGAAACTTTATGTAAAGAAATTTTTTTTTTTTTTTTTTTTTCTGTCTGTTTGTTTTTCTGAATTCTGTATCGCTGTAATGCTGCTGGTGACTTGAGGGTCTGACCCTGTGCCGGGAGCTTTTATCAGGTCTAGCTTGGTTTGGGTTTGAGTTCTGGTGCATTCTTGGGGTCTCCTAAAACCTCTAAATTTGATAGGACTTGCAATGATAATAAAAAGAGTTAATGCTGAAGTAATCTCATAGGAAAACAAGCCTATTCCTTTTTTTTTTTTTTTCTTTGCTGTATCTTATCTCTTGTTTTCTTCTGACGTTTCTTTTATAATTAAAGAAACAGTGATTTTGAAATGTGCGTACTTGCATTTTGAGCCATGAGTACTCACAAACTGATATTTAAATTGCATTCAGTTTTGTATTTTCAAGGTTTTGTGTTTAAATCACATTAGGAAGAAAGCAGACTAAATGTTTTATGCAGGAGTGTGAAGCAATGCCTGCTTTCACAGATGGACACATTTTCATAGTACAGTTCAAAATCTTTTAGCTTGTCTGGAGATGGTCTTTGTTTCAAATTCTGCTGCATCTTTTTTAGTCCTTTGCTGTAATGCAGGATTGTGTGTTTATATACATACATGTGTGTGTGTGTGTGTATATATTTATACTTTTAATATTCTTTCTGATATCTTGTGTTCTTACTCCGGTTATAAGTGGCTGGACTCACGAAGCTGTAACAAAAGGTACCTTGAAATAGCACAGTTTGACACAGCTCCTAATTATTCATGGCAAAACACGTACCAGATTTCTCTTGATAAACGTGCCAGACGAGCCTAGACTTACTATTTGCACACAGGATAATATCGGAGGCCTAGCAGGCTGCATGGCTGGTGACCTGGTGCTTGTCCAGAAAGGTTACGCTTTCCTTGGTTGGTTTGGATACCCAGCCATGCTCGGAAGTGGAGTTAATCCAACTGCAACTATTTGTTTTTTTGCCTTAGGTTAATACTCCTTAAAGTCTCTCCTTTGACTTCAAGTGTGTGTATTGGGTGGTAGGATACTTTTACTTTTCCAAATCAGTTCTACCTTGGATTTCCAGATAATTTCCTTTTCCTTTCACTTGTAGGTTACTAATCTGAGCTTGTTTTATTGCTGTATGATAGCCCAATACTAATCCCTTCAGTTAATAGCAATATTAATCTTTTACAGTTCATACTCTTTTGCTATAAAAGGTCGTAAAACCTAACAAGAGCAGAAATCATCTGTCTGGCTTGATTCCCAAGACCGGTGCCCAAAGCTTGGCAGTGTCACCCGTGAACACATGGAAGAGGAGCCCGTTTGCTCTGTGGCTGTGGAAAACAGTGCCAAGAGAGCAGCAGTGATGGGGCTGGCAGAAGCTGCCTCACCAGCTCACGGCAGCCTCAGGGACCAGAGCGCAGCAGTGTTGGGAACGTGGTATCAGTAGCTACATATTCCATATGCCCTAGCTGGACTGCGAGGAGAGGCGTATAGGAAAAATGTTCCCCACGAGGGAGTGGAATGAGGTAGACGGACAGGCCCTAGTTCCCATACTGATTATATAAATACATATGAATTAATTCTTCACATTGCTGAGGATTTGTACCCAAGTGTCAAGGCTGGTACCATTTCTGCGTATTTCTCACATTGTTATTTAGCCGTCTCTAGAAGCAGGGAAGTTGGGCAGACGTGCAGTGTGTACACGGGTGGCACCTAAATTTGGCTAATCCTGAGCGAGAGAGATAATTCAAGAACAGAGCATATAGAAAACATTATATATATATATATATATATATATCTTTTCATAATGGCAAACAGTTATTTTAGATTCCTGTGTGACCTGTTATCTTCTAGGGCCAGAGCTGGACATTTCTGAAAGGTGGTTCTACAGCTTGAGGACCATTTCTGACTTTTTTTTATCATTATTTTTATTTTTCCTTAACTTTTTACATACCATCTGCTTTTACCAGAGGCTGATTCTGTAACCCTGAAATAAGTAGCAGAAGCCCTTGTAAACGTGGGACAGCCAAGCCAAAGGTGTGCTTTGCAGGCAGCTCTGCTAGAAGATATGACTCTACTGCCTGAGGTTTTTCAGAACTGATTAATGGCTATTAATTTTTCTTCTTGATCACAGTATGGCCTTCAAACAGCAGCACCTACAGCCCTGGGAAGGTGTTCAAGTGCTGTACAGAGTGCAGTAAAAGTGCAAGGGAGAAGAATTTCTCAAGCAATCATCGCTACCAGAGCCGCCATCAAACCCTCGCCTCAATTTCATGATTCAGTTATTGTTGCAAAGCAGTAATATGCATTGATACAAGTTTCATTAGGAAGCAGGAAAACAGACCTCAGGCTATGATACTGTTCTGAAAAGAAAATAATCCTGTAAAGTTACATTGTCTAACTCCCAAATGGGGAGTTGTTTTTTGGAAATAAATTATTTCTGACACTGCCAGCTTAGGCAAACACGATTTAAAGGCAATTCTAAAAGCCAAACTCCTTCAGCTTGATTCTGCTCTCGCTTACTTTGATATAAACTGAGAGCAGTAGATAATTGGGACAAACAGTAAAGGCTCAGGCTTCTGGGATCCTTTTAGCTGGAGACTGAATGATATTAGTGGGACTGCTGAGGAAAACAAGTGCTGCCCTACCAGATCAAAACCCCTTGTAAGACGAGATCTGCTGCTGTGTTCCAGAACAGGAATGCCGTGATTACTCCTTCCCAGAGCAGGTATTGGCATCAGAAAGCAAATAAGGACAGACATCTTTTCACTGCTATTTTGGGATTGCAAACAAACAAACAAAAATAAAGGGTTCTTTTTTGCTCATGGCTAGAAGTCTGGAACTTGGAATTTGCTCTCCTATCCCATTAGCTGGATGCCTTAATTTGACTTTGCAGGACAATGCCTGCAAAAACAATTAGTTTGCTGCTTTCTTTCCCTTTTGCATCTTCCATAAAATGGTCTTGCTGGAATGGCTATGTTAGGGACTTCCTTCCTGCTGTAGTTTTCCTTCCAGACATGATGGGGGATAGATAGATGATGATTTTCATACAACAGTTGCCTTAATGCTTTTTTGGAGTGTTTTGTAATAGAGCATTTGTACGAAATCAGAAAGAATTCGGAAATTGTACCTAGGCAAATTCCCCCAATCACTTCTCTGTGATTTTATTTTCTTTTAATGGGTGGGGAATGTTTTAGTTCAGTGATCTCATGGCTAAAAATCCATTTTCTTCCATCAGTATCCTTTGCTTCCACTCTGTCGGATGCCACTCACGTGTGGCAGAAGGCTGCTGATGCAGCGTAGATGTATCGAAGCCATGGAGAGAGGGCATTTCAGGGTTAGCCCCACAACTTTTTGGCATTGTTTTCAGAAAGCTTTATTCTTCTCTGTAGAGCTCTTGAATATGAGGCCGAAGATTGTGCATGGCTCCTATGAGCCCAGCCATGCTGAGGGCGGCTGCTCTGGACTGGGAAATAGGCTCAAATCCTGGATTCCTCACCCGATGCCAAGTGATACAGACTCACTGTGACTGTTCTGTGGTGGTTTTTAAGATGGGATTCCTATTTTTTACGTTTTTTACTTGTGCCTGGCGTGTTGCTCAAGAAACATTCAATAGTATTAAGTCAGACACCAATACAGCGTAGCTGAACTGGGTAGAAGTTCTTGTATTGTGCTGTTAATAATAAAAAGATCAATCTTCCCTTATAAAACTACCAATGGAAAAAATGATTTGGGGATAAGATACAGATCTCAGGCTACCTGCTAGAAACCTGTAAGTGTAACAGAGCTCTTTTGTGCTTCTCTCAGTAGTCTAATGCATAGAATAACTAATATTGTACTCTTCCCAGACCCGTCCTCAGGATCCTTTCTCACATGTGAATTTTTTCAGGTTTGCATATGATCCTCACTTACAAGCCATGTTAACAGAAAAAATGTGTATTTGGTAGATGAATTCAGATACAGGATTAAGGAATAAAAAGTCATAGGAGGCTGATGTATTGAATTCGGTGGATAGGAGGAAGAGAGGGCTAAATGAGGCAATCCTTCTGGAAGCTGCAGGCTCAGGGCATCAAGGAAGCTAATCTGAAAGCAGGTTTTCTAGCCAAGTCCCTGACTAATGCTGAAGGAGTTATATCTATATCTATCTATCTATTCTATCTATATATTTTTTTTACCTCCTGCCTATTGCNTTTCCCAGTGTTTCCTTCTTGGGGAGTTCCTGATGGCATTGGGGGGTGTAGATTTTCTTAAACATAGGAAGGAAATATTCTGAGCTACAAGCAATCAGATCATATTTTACCCTTTAACTTATCCCAGTTTAATTTCGTTAACATTAAGGAATTGACTTTTTCTTTCCTCTTGGTGAGGAACAGATTTAATTCTACTATTTTTAACCAAGAGAGAATTTAACTCTTCATTTCAGGCAAATGGAGAACGTACACTGTTCCTAAATATAAGACCTGTTAGCAGAACTGGCTGAAATTATGTGAATTCCTTATTTTGAGGGGAAAAATCCCACAAACTCTTTAAAGTAGCACTATTTATGTTAGTCTTGTTGGCTTAAAAAGTCAAAATTCATAGGTGAATAAATGCTCCATGAGGTTATCAGCATGAAAGTTCCTGTAATGTTAGATGCCGTGCAGAGAGACAACCGAGCTCTTTGCAGTTGTCTTAGTTGTATTTTTTTTTTTTTTTAAGAGCTGCAGTAGTTCTATCCAAGAAAAAAAAAACACTGTGTGATATTCCAATTAAATATTCAGCTGAGTTTTGGTTACTCATAAGATTTAATTGTTCTACTTTAGGATCTGCTAATGATCAGATAGGAACCCCTACAAATAGTGGGAGAGAAAATCCATTCTCGGTGGTTTTATCATGTAAATTATTCATCCCCAATCATTCATCCAGCTTCATTGGGCAAAAAAATGTGTCAGTACTTAATTCCTCCTGTTCAGGCTGGTTTCCTCATCAACATGTTTTAATGAAAATCATTTTAATGGAATTATTTTTTTCCTCCGCATTTTTCATTTATTCTAGCCAGTATAAGTACAAATCGAATAAATTATTGGTTGTATTTTTTTTTCTTCTTGTTAAAGACTTAAAATTGTTTAGTTAAAGTGTTGCTACCTATAGTGGAAAGACTTGAATCCATGAACCCCTCCCTCAGAGGGGGACCTATGAGCTTCCCTCCAGAAACTGGCAGTGATAGAAACTTTGCACTGTTAGCAAAAGAAAGGAGAAAAAAACAATTTGTGAAGACTTTCTCCAAGGATTTAGCCAAAGCAAGCTGGTAAAGCAAAACCCCTTTGGTACAAAACCACCTCATGCAGTGACTTTTCCAGTGCTGCGCAGAATAGATTAAATGCTGGGGATAAACAACATTGCCCAATTTTTTTACTCTTTATCTCTAGTATATATGTGTCATGAACTGCTCAATCATTTAAACCATTTTTTATTTACTGTAATAATTTACTTTGTTAAAAGCAACCTAGACTACCAGACTTGGTGTGTTTTCCCCTGGGTTACCCTTTCCTCAGAAAGCGGGCATTGCTTTTGCTCACTGAGTGTTCTTACCTTGTCTGCTGCTCAAAAATGACTCATCTGTAATAACTTACATAATTTTCTCCAATAGCAAAATATATTTCCGTTTGTGTAGGACAACTGCATCTTTATATGGCTCAGTTGTTTCCAAGCCCTAAGTGGAAGGGGAATAATAATAATAATAAAGTGTCAGTTTTAATCAATAGCATCAGACATTCGGGGAACTGAATTCCAGCTTGCTGCTGCTATATTAGGTATATTCTGCTTTATCTTCTCTTGCAGAACTGATTCGCCACTATTCAGTGCACTTGGCTCTTGTCATGCAAATTGTGGCATTTCTCCCCCATTGACTGCGCAAACCAAGATTAGATTTGAAAACCAAGGCTCCCTGACCAGCTGCTGTGTGTTTCTCATTGGATTTTCCCCTCGTTGGCCCTTGTTTTCCCCTCCTCGGCTCGTCCCGCGCTGATAACGCACTCCCTGGGGAGCGGAGCGCGGCAGGGAACCGAGCTCCGTGGAGGGCTAAATACGGTCCTTGGCCGAATTACTCAGAAACGGAACCAGGTTTTGACTCAGAAGAGATGGCAGGTGCAGTACAGCAAGGTTGCCACCATCCAGGCTCTCCTCACTTCTGAAAAGCGGAGGCCAGTGATGCAGCGGCACGCTAGCACAGCGTTTAGCAGAATAAAGTAGAATAAAGCAACCTGAGGAACAGAGCAGGGCTGGGAGAAGGGAGAAAAGAAAAGGAACAAAACAAGGGCCGAACTTTGTTTTACTTGTGCCAAGTCTTTCCTTTCCACCTCGGCTGCGTGTGATCACAGTTACTGCAGCATCTGAACACTGCTGAATCATAACATTTATCCTTATAGCATTGCTGTGAATTATGGAAATAAATGTGGCAGGGCGAAAAGAATTAGAGAAACTGCTCCTCTGCCAGTAGCCTTTGAGCTGCGGGGTGATTGCACGAGCAATCTTAGGACGAAAGGATTTGGCAGCGCACCTTCTTCGGAGGCTTTTGCAGGCCAAGTGGGTGCTGAAGTGGATATTGGACTTGTTAGTGACTTTACTCCTGGGGGCACTAAGGGGAATTCAGCGCTTAATATTTTGGACTCCGTTCTGCATGCTGTTATTTCTCCCGTAATTCCCATTAGGCAGCTCATCGCCACTGTCCAAGTCTGTGGTATTTGTGCTTGTTCTGAATTGCGGAAATTTGGTTGTGGCTCCCTCAGCAAGGTGGAGGGAAGCTAGGCTGGGTCTGCCGTTTCACAATAGTTTCCTGATAAATAAATTTCAACTCTCAAGCTAGTAGCTGCATATGTTCAGTTAATGCCCTGCATCTTTTACAAATCTATCCATACCAGGGAGTTATTTTCTCCATGCCAGCTGCCCGGCTGCTTTAACTCTTCCCAGGCAGCTTTTGTCCATGGGCGAAAGCCCATGTGCTCGTGGAGTCCGAGTGACAAGGAAGGGTGTCATTAAGGGAAAGGGTCTTGTTGTTCCAGCCGGACTCATGTTTACCCTAGTTTATTGACATATTGCTATTCATTTAATGGCTCGGAGACTCTAAATTGAGGGCAAAGGGTTAAATGTTACCACAAATTGTAGCCGTGTTCCAGTATTCATCACCCTCCGCAGGTCCCTCCACCCGCCACCTTCCCATTTTGCTGTTGT
Source organism: Nothocercus julius (assembly GCA_013398735.1). Lineage (NCBI taxonomy): Eukaryota > Metazoa > Chordata > Aves > Tinamiformes > Tinamidae > Nothocercus > Nothocercus julius. The sequence continues at coordinate 463,337 of VZSV01000266.1, read as the reverse complement.
TTGAAGCCTTTTGCTTCATCCTTCTGGGTGACCTTTATCTCCTTTGTCTGCACTAGACTGGCTTCCCTCTAATGAGAAAACAGCCCAAATAGAGGGTTTAAATTCATTTTGGCACTGCAAGAAGCAAGACATAAGTAGCTGGAAGCAGTGGTAACTTCAATACAGGGTATATTTTTAAGTTTCAGACACTCCTTTGCACCTGCAGTCAAAGCTGATATCCTGGTGTAACTGATATTTATTTATTTATTTTGGACAAGTATTTTGAGTTTTCATACCTTTGGGATTAAGTCAGCTAATGCCTTTTCTGTTCATCCTTGTATCTTAAGCTTTTTTTTTTTTTTTTTTTTTTTTTTTTTTTTAGGAAAAGATCAGATTAACTGTCTCTTCACACTATGCTTTGGCAAAACCTTTGCAGCAGTGTAAGCCATCCCTGCTAGAGACATTCGATAATGGAGTGCAGAGCATTGAACCGGCTACAGCAGTTGTATTTAAATAAGATATTAAAAATAAGACTATCTTGTTCACAGATACAGAGAAGCCTCATAGTCTGTTTGAATTATTGCAGCAGGAGGTGAAGGGAGTTGGGAAATGTTGTGGAGAGAGACTAGCAGACAAAATTGCATGATTAGATGCTATCAAGGGGAATTGGTTATTACTTATCTGGTTCTTTGGCAAGTTGATTTTTATATCGCTCTGAAACTGGAAGAGTAACGTAGCGGGAAGCAGCATGAGACGGCTCAAATACTGGTGTACGTGACAACATTGGACATGTCAGATGAGATTTTGTGAATGAATACTAGTTCTGCTCTTCTAAATATCGTGAGAAATGTGATTTGTTTCTAAATTTTCCACATTACTATTAACATCATTTTCCGTATTAACTATTGAATTAACTTGAAATTGCATTTTGTGGCAGTTGGGTTTAATTATTTATACTCATGTTTCCAGTAGGTAGGCTGAATCAATTATGGTGAGGGTACATTTGCCTTCTAGTATTATTTTATTAATCTTACAGTAAGAAGGCATGAACTGTGACTTGCCAAGAGCCAAAACAAAGTGGAAGAATTCTAAGACATGAATTTATTTATATTATTTATATATTTTTATATAATTGCAGGAGTTCTCATGTCTTATCTCCTTCCTCTAGCTACATTCCTTCTCTAGGAAAGGTAAATATGCCCTGGCACTTGGCTATTTCCGCTGCGGGACCCGCTTCTCAAAGCCTTGCCGAGAGCTGGGCGCCAACTGCAATTCCCGCAGGGCCTGAGTGCAGGCTCCTGCTGCAGACCCCGCTGGCAACAAGATTTCAGCCAAGTACTCGCTTTTCTTCACAGCTACAGATGCCCACCTGTGTGGTGAAAATACTGCACTTTCTTTCATTTTGTATTCACATCAGGTTCATGAAAGCACACTCGCAGAAACTGTGAACTGAAAATGGGTGGCTAGAAGTTTGCACTCGTGCTGTTTTATTGGTATTGGGCGAGAAGGAGCTTTCTAGATCTGTTACACTTATATTTTCACTGGCTCTGGTAGGTAGGAGTGATAATTAAAGGCTTTTCCTTTGATTAAAAGCTAGGCTATATTGCCTGCTTGCATGATGCAAACGTCCTGGTGTCTCTGCTCAGGGAAAAAGCAAGTGGGTTGCTAATCTAATGCACTCGGCCACGGCTGCAAATCCTATCTCTACAGCATGATAAAACATATCCCCCAAAATGTAAATTAGCCCTCTCAGTCTCTGAGCTCATTTTCATGTGTGTACTGGGGGGCAAAAAATAATAAAAAAAAATGTAGCCGTTGCACCAGATTATCTTTAAAAAGTGACGCGTATTTGCTGGCTAATAGCCAGATTCTAGTGAAATGCCTGCCCTGCAAAGCGCATTAAGGCTTTTCGTGCTGCGAACCGTGCTCTTCATTGGGCTCGTGGAAAGACAAAGAGTTTAATTCCGTTTTGTTATTTGATGATAAACTGTTTGGCATGATTTAGCCACCCTATTCTTCAAATGCCCTGAGGGGCCATTTGGCTGCTTGAATAGGAGTTATAAGAGGCCTTACTGTGTCTAGACCTCTGCTTAAAGTCCTATGAAGAAAAGTTATTATCAATGGCTCATCTTTTTTGGTCAATAATCTCCATTTTTAAAATAAATCTAAGCATTTCTAGATTTTAAATTCTACATTTTAGATTTTAAATTCTACATTTCTAGATTCTTATTCTAGATTTTAAATTTAAAAAGCAGTTTAGGATTCACCTTAACTACAGGCTCTGTTGACTGGAATATATTTTGTTTTATAAGCCCGACAATTTCTAAAGCAATTTTGCCTGGATAGATATTCCGGTGATGTTACCTGTAAATGTTCTGTATTGACTAGCCAGAAGAAAGGAGTCGCCTCCTTTTACTGTCTTCCCCTTAAAGCTTCATTCTCCCAAATGACCTTAAGGAGGTGCATCCTAGATGGTCTGGGACAATCCAGACAAGCATTTGTGCTCTGATTTGGTGACTCCCTGGTTCTGGGGAAGAGTTTTCTAATACTGTGGTTACCTTCCCGTGGTGGCTTCACCATACCGAGTGAACAAGCCCTCGACTGATAAATTGAGATACGTGCATGGCCTTACATGTGCCACAGATCTGTTGTATGTGCAATTGATATACAGCACAGCTGTTGGAATTACGTATACTAATCAGGTTTGTCTAGGTGGAGCTAGGGGGTGGTGCAGGTATATTTTATATAAGGGGGAGAGGGGAGGGAAAATCTTTCTGATCGCAAACCCGTCAAGTCTCTACATAAGGAGCAGGTTCTGCTAGTTACATTGTCAGTCCTGAAGCACTGCCTGTGAATTGTGATATCCAGCTGACAGTAGAAAGAAAGAGGTACCTTAGTGGCAGGCTCTGCACCTGGACATGATTAAACAACAGTTATTGTGGCTCCTATCTGGTAGGAAACCAGCCTGCTTCTGTAAGGTAGAATGACATTGAAGCAGAGGGGCACAGTGTGAAATAAATTAAATGAGCCAATAGGCTGAACACTATGAAGAATAAGAGTTGCACCACAGCCAGAGTACTTTTATAGCCTTGACTCAAAACTGGTGCTATATTTAAAGGGTATCCAATATTCCTTTAAGACTACAAACTGAGCTTTAATTTGGAGTATAATACACCAGTTTCATTCTTAAAAGGCAAAGGCTGGAAATAGAAAAGCTCCAAAACCTCAGACCGTGCCTTACAGGAGAAAAGAAGCGAGGAGCCTGTTACAGAGATCACGCAGGGCACGCGCTTAAGGCCCGTGGCTGAGACAGAAGCAGGAAGCAAAGGGCAGGCAGAGCCCCTAAAGCAGGTACTTTTGTCCAAATGCATTTTGTTGAAGTGCATTTCGGCTAAGTGGGGCACACAGCTGCAGTACAGTACCAGACAGGACAACCCGCAAGCGCGATGCGGAGGGGCTACCCGCACAGCAGCACGGCGAGGCGGCAGTGTTTCTGAGATGGCAACTGCTTCTAGTATCAAACACTACTTCGCTACCAACCCTAGGAAGGAGTTCGGCTCGTTGCCCTCAAGTTCATCAGTGCTTAACAAAAGGCAACAAGAACTAGGACCAATAAACAAGGGTAAATAGTTTCCCCTTGGGCGATTTTGTATGGGTTATCTCTCATCAATTTTGACTTACTGGTCTCAGCTGGAAACTTACGGCCAACAGCAGAGAGGGAAAACAGATGGTCCAGGGGTCCTTTCATCACTGCATGAAGCCCCTTCTTTGCTGTCCTCCAGCTGCAAAAAATGAGACATGGATACAAAATTTGTGAAGCTTGGGTGTGCGTAATTGTACAGTAGCAGTGCATTTAAAGTCATAAAATTCTTTCCAAGAGCCTGGATTTCACAGCTAACACTTAAAAAAAGGAATGTACATGACATTTTAGGCGCAATAAATATTAGGCATTATATTTCTTAAGCAGCAATACTTGTGTTGTACTTGTGTGTCATGTACCTTATCCTGCACTCAGGAATACCTTGACTTCTCTGGCTTTTAGGTACTGAGGATGCTTTAGGCTGCGTGGAGTGAGTATGAAGATTTTTTGGAAATAAAAGAAATAACTAATGCTGCTAATATTCCCAGCTCTAACTTGATGGAGGCTTTTAATAATAGCTGAGTGTCTTCCTCCATTAGTTTTAAATGCAAATGCTGTCAAAATATTTTGGCAGGTTTATTGATGGGCCATGGATCAAAATATATCAAAATATATCAGAAACAGCTTGGATTACAGTCGTTGTCTTAATGTGATTATGGTGACTGCGGTTGGATCCCGAGCAAAGCTGGGCTGAGGGCAGGACCTGCAGCTTCCCTGGAAGCCGGAAGCCGTGCTGCTCTTGACCAAAATTTATAATCTGGATTGGGTTATGGAGCAATGGAATAATAGCAAGATACTTCCAGAACGGAAAACTACTTGTAGAGGATTTTGAAAGGCGGGTTTAGGGGGTTGAGGTAGATCAACCCTGGGCTCCTAGCTGGGGCTTTTACCCCTTGCTTGTGTGGAGGCAGCACCTCGGGCTTGGAAAGCTGGGGTGAGAGCAGGATCTGAGCACTCAGTGTGAACATGAGGTGCGGCGGTGCTTTGGTGCAGTAGTGCATTTGACGGCTAGGAGGAGGTGAAGGACTCACCTTGGGCTGTCCTGCCTCCTCTTGTTGGTGACGTGCTATAGAAACAAGCACCGTCAGTACAGGGGTAGAAAAGGTTGCTCATTGTATGGCTTTAGGATTACCCAGCCATAGAAAAAAAGCACTCTCTGTGCCCAAGAGTCATGTATAAATACCCAGTATGTGGTCGGAAAATGAGCAAAAAAAAGTGTTGGCCACCTTTTCTGACAGATTGATGCATGCCTCCTGCAGCCTTTGGGCCAGACGGCTGGGAAGGCGGATGAGCCTGAATTATTCAGGAGCTGGGGAAGATGAGTCTGATAGTGAGAGGATGTATTGATCTGCTTGCGGCGCTGGTCTTCAAAATACTAAGCAACTTTCAAACTAGGGTTTTCATATTGACAAAAAAGAAGAAAGCTTTTGCTTGCAGGTGTTGCCCCCCTCTGTAAGCTGCAATTTTGGGGTAAATCTCCTCTTGATGCTCAGCCTTTAGCACAAGCTAATGACATCTTTGTCTTTCCCCTTCCGCCTTGCTGTGGTTAGCGGCCTCACTCTCCCTTTTGTCGCTAAGTTCTGGGGATTTTATTAAAAGAAAACGAATGCATAAGTTATCAGGGTGGTTAGTGATATGTCTGACACGGGCTCAGGTCCTTCCGCAGCAAGATGCATTTCTTGCAGGCAATTACCGGCTTCTCTTTCAGATAAGATTGAGGTTTATTGAGTTTCCCGCTGTGCAATTACAGCTCTGAAGAAAAGATGCCTGAGCACGAGTGGCCTCGACAGAGCTTCTCGTGAAGTAGCAGCGAGATGCAGTGGCATGGTAGGTTTGGGGGTTTGTTTGCAATATGTAGGGAGCAATTTCAGTGTTATTACCGATTGCAAACTACATCCTAACAAACAGCTTCCCAGGGCATGTGTTATATTTTGAATGTTAGGAGGCAGGTCTGTTTTTGAACCGTCTCATGGTGAAAACAGCTGCTTTATATTCCTCTGCTTCACCCATATTACCCTCTTTTAAGTTGCAAGCCTATGTTACATGTGACAGCAAGAGCGCTGGCGTTTCGCTGCCTACCTCATTGACGGTGAAAGTGATGAACAAAATAGTACATTCTGAGGCTAGACAAGCAATTCCAGCGCACGAGAAATTGTGTGTTGCGGAGGCTCATATCATTCCATCAAAAATAGCTATCATTGTCCTTCAGTTAAAAAATAGGCAGTTGGACAATGTTAGCATGAATATTGCATTTACAATCTTGTCTTTTCTGCTACACACCCATGGTTTTGCCTGGTTACAGCCCAAGTTTATCTGTACCAGGGCAGCAATTTAGTTTTGCGTTATGTGGGATAAATTCAGTAAATGGCTCAGGAAAGTGGCCTGACATTTTTCTTTAAGGCTGAACAACTGGATGACCTAATGGATGTAAAGCTCTGTTTTTCTAATTTCATCTGAAGTTTCAAAAACAAAATTTAAAGGCAATAGCTCCAGGACTGGCAGTGTGTGGAGCAGAGCTCTTACTTTTGCATTCCCTCATTGGAAGCATTATTATGAAATTGAGATCCAAGATGAAGTTTTGACCTGCTACAAGAAATTCAGAGAAACCACATAAACTGTGGTAGAAGTTTTTTAATTAGAGATTATGTAGTGGCTGTTTAGTAGAGCAAACCTTTTTTCATGTTAAACGACAGTGGCTCCAAGTCTGAAGCGTTAAAGCATCTGCAGTTCTAGCTGCATCCAGTGGGATGTTAATACCTGTGAAAATAAATGTAAACTTAAATACCATGTTAATGTCACTGAGCATGCTGAGTTGTGTTAAGGTAACTTTGCTGTGCAAGGAAAAACTTCTAGATGTGGACTTGACATTTGTCCTAAATACTGCAGCTGTAGACAGAAGCTGGATGCTGTATCGCCAGTCTTAGCTTTCTCATTTGAAAAATGTCTCGATTTCCATTATTTATTGCGCTTTCCCCACTTTGAGGAACAGCAAGAGACTGATGAAAACTGTGAATCTGAATCTTGGTGTAATTCAGTGCAATTTTAATGCTACTTAAATCCTAAGTGGTCAAATCTTTATCTTGTTAACATCAAGGCTGGCGCTCTATAGAGGCAGCTGCTGCGTGTTGCAACCCTGCAGATTGCCATCGTCTTTCTGTAAATAAGAATTCAATAAATATGTTTAAGAGCACAAAGGCTGGTAAGTACCATTCGGGCTTCCGCTAAGCCGAATACATTTAAAGATTAACATATGTCCTTTAGAGATAGTCGTTTCCAAAGACATGCTGGGTGAAAGCAGGGCCTTCTCTCATAGTTGATCCCTGACCGCAGTAAGTCGGCGTTCCGTACACCCCTGGAATACCCTTTTAAATTAAATTAGCCTTAGCAGACGTGAGCTTGCTACTGTTCCTTCTCCAAATGACAGGCATTGCTCTCCATCTGCAAGGCAGGGTATCAGACATGCACCTCGAGGGGAAAAACTTAATTTAGCCAAGCGAGCATATTCTGCGTTACTTGGTTATGCTGTGCAAAAGTCCCCGGCCTCGCTGAAGATGCTGGTGTTTCTGAGTGGTTGTAGGCAGGTGGGGAGCTCCCTTTGCTCCTGGAGGGGTGGTTGGACTTGGACTCTTGTTGCACGTGTTGCCTGCTGTCTCGCTTGGCATCGCTGAGATCCATGTCAATACCAGTATTTGAAATGTTATTGTTGCTGCTTCTGAAAGCAGATTTTTTCCCTAAGTTCTGGATATTACACATGACAATTTTTGCACATGTACGTGCAGAGTGTCTCCCTGTCCCACGTATTAAAAAGACTGAAAGAAAAGGGATGCCTCTGAGAAACAGGCTTTACAGAGTGCCATGTGGGAGCCATGAGGGGAGTGTTTCAGGTAGTGTCTCTGTTAGGTTTCTTTGTGCGTAATGCAGAACTGAACCTGCAGAAGAACCTACATTGCTCTGGATACTGAAATGTTTAGGCTCAGCACGTGTGCCTTAACTCCCGTGATGCTGGTAAATTGCTCTGTGCTTCAAGTGTTAACCATATTGAAGTCGGCTATCAGGCCGCTTGTATTTGGCTTTATGTTCCTAATTATGCGGATAATCATTTGAACACAGCCTAAAACTTTACTCTGGGAATTTGGCTTTTACAAGCGCCATTTTATAATTAGAACATTTGCATCCTCGTTAGCCCGTATTAATAAAGCCCAGCTCCACAATTTCAGCCGACTACTTTGATCGCGGTGCCTGGCGGGTCCCAAACGGCGCCTCACTCCTTATTGAAGTTTAAAATGCAACACAAACATGCACAGGGCCCCAGATTGAGGAATTAGCAATTCTGCTGATGGAGAAATCATAGCGAGCGCCCGCCTCGTGCGTATCTGGTTACCAATATCTGGGAGGCGAGTAGTTTGTGGCTCCCCTGTGAGCCGACCTCACGGGGGAGCTTGGGGAGTGGGTCATGATGCTTTTTGGCATCTGTTGTATTGCCTCTTTTTTAATTCAAGAAAGGAGATCTCAATTGAGGGAGGAGGAGGGTAAAAAATAGTTGAAGCATCCCACTGGTTTTCCTGGAGGAAGGTATGGACCCCTCTTTCCAGTGGTCATTCGTCAGCAATGGAAGTACAAACTGTTTGTTTTTTCCCTTAGATTCAAATGCCACTGCTTCTATTGAAAGAAATAAGTTCAATAACATTTCAAGATCCCTGGGGAGAGAACAGGAGACCTATGAGCTGCTCTTCACTTGCACTGCATATCTGAAGGAGAAGGAAAACTAAATATACCTTGCATTAGGATATTCTTTTCCCATGTACTCAATCTGAGCAGTGGAGGAGCTCGGCTGAGGTGCTGAGCAAAAGTGTATTGCCTTATGATAGTTTGGTGGTACCAAACAAGGTTGGAAGGAAGTTCTTTTTCCAACAGAAATACTTCCTGAAGTACGTCGGAAAGATGCACTGATCAAAAAAAAGCCTCTAAGCAAGTGAAGAACGGTTTGCATGTATACATGCAAAGGGAAAGCTTGTCTTCCTACAAGCTTTCCGCAAAACTTAGTTTCCACCTACAAGTTTCCAAGTGCCATAACTGTACCCTGGAGTCTGAGTACTCAGAATACCAATATTTTCACCATGCATTTCATATTTTACAGTTCACATCCTTAGTGTGGATGGTTAGCAAAAGGCTTATCGGGTGACTAGGGCAGTGGGCAGTGATGCAGCATCGCAAGAATCTTTCCTTACTTTGCTGCTCTGCTCTTGACGGAGTTTTGGGCAAATCGGGCAACCTGAAAGCCAAAATAATTGTCTGTAAAAGGGTGTCTCCCATGCAGTTATTGCAAGGAATGATTGCTTACATTTCCTTGCAGAAATTGGAAAACTGTGCTGTTCATTCCTCTGCCTAATAACTTCTGAACCCCCTTGGCATTTATAGCTGTAACTGGAAGGACAGCAGAAACCTTAATGAAGTTCGTGCAAGTTTTGGAAAAGCAGCAGATGGAAAGAAGGAATAGAGTCCAGGTCTGCCATCCTCTCCGGTGCAGGAAGGAAGGGAGCAGGCAGGGGGGCTCATGTGGTTTGTGCGAGTTGACCAGAACCCCAAAGTTGGGGTTGCTGCTGTGCCCAGCTGCACAAGCCAGAGCCTCATGGAGAAATGAGGTAGACGAGGTGGCCAGGGAAGGGCACGCAAGGCACAAGTGCAACCTGCAGCTGCTGTCTCTGATGTGCATCAAATCCACACTTCAAACCATCGAGTAGTGTGTTCTGTGCAAGGGGAAGGCATTTTATAACATCTGGAGCTGAGTAGGAAGAGAATAAATACTGCAGCTTAGTTTTAATCTCGTTGCCTTGGTGTTGCATTCGTTTTAAATGGCTTTGAACAGTGATGTCTACTAATGGCAAAATGAGCAAGGCAACAGCAGGCGCAACTTAAATCACTTAAATGATTAATGTTTAATTTGTTCTTGCAATTAAGTTGTTCCCGGCGGCAGCAGCAATGGCTCTGAGATAAGACTTGTTTGTGTCGTTGAACTGTTGCTGGAACACGCGGTAAGGGCTGCTGCGGTCCCGAGGAAAGAAGATTAACTTGGCATAGGGGGAAAGTTCAGGATAATTGAAATAGTCTTTTCCAAAGAGGGGCTGCTTCACTCAAGGTTTGTTAGCTATTTAAACGATCTATTTCTTGGAGCTTATTTCTATTTTTCAGGCACCCAACAAGAAATCGGTGTAATCTCTCCGTAGATCTGTGATCCACCAAGTGGATCCAGGGGTGTGAGAGTGGGGCCTGGATCTTAGTGCTGAATGCAGGGAAGAAGGGAGACCGTGGCCTGTGGGAAATGGCTTTTGTCAACGAATTTACAGTCAGCGTCCACCAAACTTCCACATTTCAGTGAAGAGTTTTCTTAGGGCACCTTTCATTGGGTCTAGTTGTACTTAGTTGGCACTAAGTCCTCAACTGGAAGGCGAGCGTCAAGATTTTCAGGCAATATGAGGGACTGCCAATCTGCACTCCTTTTAAAACATATATATATATATATATATATATATATATATATAATTCCTTGAGTTATTTAGTATTATGTTGTTGCTGTAAAGAAAGGTTTCAAGGCACAAAGGCAAGTGAGCACCATGGTTTTGACTGAGACAAGTTACTGAAGGGTAATTACTTTCTTGCAGACTAGAGGAAATATTGTCGAATGTGCCTCCGACATTTAGTCTAAATATACTAGGACTGCAAGCACTTGATTTGTATATTGTGTCTGTGCTGGGTTATCAGCTGGGACAGAGAAATGCTGGGGAATTTTCTGCTTCCTTCGTATCCATAAATGAAAATGCAGAGTGCGCCTGCTGTTCTAACAAAAGTAATTTATTAAGGCTGTAATTTGGTTATTTGCTTTGATGTGGGGAAAAGAAATAGCAAATACGCAGAATATGCTTGCTCACGAGCGTGTGGGTGCTTTCTGCAGATACGTATCATCTGTTCTGGTGCAGGAATAGGTTGACAGCTTTGTGGTAGCAATTGCAGGGACTTAAAATGCAGAACATGCCAGAAGAAAAGATGTCTCTGTGAATTGCGATCCCCACGGGACCCATTTCCTTCAGTAGGTCATTTTATTTTGTAACAATTGGACACCTATCATTGATTTTTTGCGGCAAGCCACCTGGTATCTGGCTTAAATGCAGTGTTTATGGCCTCGGATCCCACCACCTTCCTTGTGTAAGCAGCATCCTGGCAGCGGGCTGGTTAGCTGGTAGGAGCTGGCACTTCCTAGGGAAAACATTCCTGCAACTTTGGGTCTTCTAGGAAAGGTGCTGTAACAATTCACATAACTTGCACGGCCTCAGAACACTTCGCACAACACAAAAATGCTGTCCTTGCTCTTACATAATATTAGAAACAATAAAAATTCCCCCGTAAGTCAACAAAATATTGACTTCATATGGTTCCATATGAAAAATTGCAAGAGACGCATCTCTCAAATCCTTTTTTTAATGAAAATGAGGATTAAAATGTGCAGGCTTGAGCAGTGAGGAGCCACTGCTCTCCCAGCCGAGTAGTTAGAGCGCTCCAGTACCAATCAGGCCCGGAGATTTATGTGGATCTAAACAATTGCAGATACGGCCCAGTGAAAATGTAATAATCAGAAGGAATTCAGCTGTGAAATGAACTTCCAGAAATGAGCTAAGCCGGAGTTTGTGTCTTAAGTCCCTGCTGCAGCAACCGCCTCCCTCTTTGTGCTAGCAAGCCTCGCTGATGGTTTTAAAGGATGGAGGCGAGAGTAGACAACCCCAGCTCACATGGAGGAGGGGCTGCTTCTTTCCTCTCCCTCGGAGTAAACAAAACAGAAGCTGACATGTGTAAGAATAGAATTATTTGGTCTTGACTTATATAATAGCCCCAAAGTTTTGGCGCTTATGCTCTGCTACCAAATCAAGAAGAAACGCAAATATTAAATTGCTAAGATGAGACACAGCGCTCACCTGATCTTACACCTAAAGCGACTTCTCCCTGTGGCTCTTGCAGGGGAGTTGCTTTCATTTGCTGTTAATAGGCTTTGGAAACCAATGCAATCAATACTAGCTCCCAGCCTTAGCTGGAGAGTTTCCAGTGCAATTTCCATTCAATTTTCGTTTTCCTGAGATAATGTAAAACCTATATATCTCATGGGAAAAAAAATAGCATGGGAAGAAGCAACCTACAGTGCTTGTCTCTCTGCTGTTTACGCTGCGGATAGGAT
>VZSV01000266.1:391994-451432 GCA_013398735.1 Nothocercus julius | reverse complement strand
CAAATGGCACCCAGCTGATGCTGCCTGATTAATTTGTTATCAGCATTAATTTTACAGAATAACTGGAAACTGGTGAAGAATGACTTAATTAAAAGCGCTGTGCATCTTTTTATTTTTTTAAAAAAATGTTCAATGACCTTAAGAGCCAAATGTTTAAAGATTTCTGAAACTGTTTTACCCTAGAGAGGCTGCCCAGGACATTCCCCCTTTTGCAGGGAGACCAAAGATCCATGGAGGGCTCGGAAAATGTCCGAGATGCCGGCCAACTTAGAGTACAGCAGCTGCAGGGCCAACGTTTCCTCACTTGGGCTCTTCCAGAACGCTGGCTAATGTCCTGAAAGTCCTGAATAGTAAAGGGTCAGAAATAATCTGCTTCCATGCATGCTATCAATGAAGAGATATTTGAGGGGATATTATATTTCTGCTTGCTGGGGACAGGTTCTGCCTTTTTTATATATAAAAATCCAATAAAATCAAACTGAGCATGTGACGCAGGACTCGTGTCAGTTTGATGCAATGTCGCTCTTTTGCAGTGAACCGTTTCCTGTGGAAAGTGCTTGGCTGTCTGCAAGAGCGGAAAACTGTGTAGTTTACAATCTACCTTCTGTAGAGGATAAGGAAGTTTCCTCTTCCTTTGCTTTTATTTCTAAGTTACTTTTTGCTATTTTGCTATTTGCTTTTATTTCTAAGTGAGCGTACTCCTCTAGAATAATTTCTTTTATAGGTCTTTACAATTTGTGCATCTTTAAAAAGATGCTTCATTCAAGGTTGCAACACATACCAACACCACGCTGGGACATTTGTGCACTGCTCTGAGGGAACCAAACCATCTGCTGAAGCAAAAACAATTCCTCCAGGTTTTCCCGATGGTCTCTCATGCACATAATAACTGAGGCCAGCACTACTTAGCGTGGCCCATCTGATGGGATCTGCAGGTCATAGCCTGTAGCAATCTCCCAAACCCATGTAATTAAGAACTAAACATTTGTATTGTCTATAGCGTCTAGCCAGAGCAGAGCTGTCACACATACCCCTTCCCTGGTCCATCGTCTCTGCCAATGTATAGGAGCCTCTTTGCCAACTGAATTGGATCATCAGAACTGTGGCTCCCCTTCCAGAGCTTGTTTTGGTGCAATTGCTCCCGTTTCTTTAATCACTCTTCCTGAACTTGCAAAGCAGTAAAAACAGTAATTAGTACTCTCTAATAGCTTATAAATAATAATATAACAGACTCACTGTCAAAATAATAACCACAAAACAATCTGCTCTTTGAGAATATTTCACATTCTCGGCATTAAGACATTCGAAGTAGTAAATTACACAGCAGTGATTTGCTTCACAAAAATATACACTGTAAATTTATTTTACACTGACAGCTGTGACAAGCTGCGCTCCTGACTGTACATCTGCTTCAGGTCTGATTGCTAGACTCTCCTCTCCCTGTCTGTAGTACTGCTGAATAATTGTATCCACTCCTAATTTTGGTATCTTTGCACCAAATTCATAATCATCTTTTTCCTTTTTCCCCTCTCGGCTTCACAGGCCGGCAGCCTCTCCTGCGTCCTGGCATGGTGTTACCAGGCTGCTTTCTTTGTCTGAGGAAGGGACCTGTCTCTTGCAGCTGGTAAAATATTAATGCAGCCGCTAAAGGGTCACGCAGAGCGGGTGGAGATGCTTGTAGGAGAGCGTGGACACAGGGGGACGTTTGGGGAGCCTCGGGCAGCTGCACCGAGTGCAGATGGTAGGAACCCAAGCAGCCTCCAGATTTCTCCAAGTTGGCTTTGCTGCCGGAGGGCAGGACAAAAGGGGCTTTTCCAGTAGCAAGGAAAGAAAGCAAGCAGATGGACAGGAGGCGCGAGGAGTGCGGGCGGCGGTGGGAATCCGTGCTGCACGGATATTGTTGGCTTAGCTTATAAAATCTATTTTTTATTCTTACCCAGGCCTCAGAAAATTGATGAAAATGTTATTTGGAGTCTCCCCTTAATGAGAAAATGAATAGAAAGGCAGTGGGGAAACTCATTAAATATTTAACACTCGCATACTGTTTTAGAAGCTGTGTAGCGTTAATGAATTTTATTGACATATAGCATTCCTGGCGTGATTCAGGGGTAATGATGAGGTAATCTAGAGACGGGTCTCTTTCCACCCACCCCAAAGTGAGAAATACAGCCTTTGGCAGGATCCCCAGTGTGCTCATTTGCCATAAAACCCTTGAGAAATCTCTCGTATATGCGAGACGCAGCTGCAGCAAACAGCAATGCTCACTACCTTTTTTTTCTGAAAGAAGAGATGATTGTGTTTACTGAATTATTTAATACTATAAGGACCTTATAAATTAAAATATAAACCTCATAAGCATAGATGTCTGAAAAGTTGATAAAACTTGATCTTTGTTTCAAGGCTCTTGAAACTAAAATTTTGCAGTTTATCATGTAGTAGTCCATGAGGAACAATAATATAAAGCGGAAGGGAACCTCTAACCCTGAACTCTAACGCTGAACCTTGTGTTGTTTGGGCTAGCATGTGAGGGAAGGAATAAAAATTCAGCAAGAAGTCACAGCTGAAAGGCATAGTCTCAGGTTAGAGCTATTTATGTTTCCTGAATATGCTGATTCAGGAGGAAATATGCCCAGGAAGGTTGACTCAGCACTTCCTTCTTCCAGGTTAAGATACCCTGGAGGATGTTGTATCACAATAGGATTTTACTCTTGGTATCGAAACCAAGATGCTGCTTGCTCAGCGTGAATATTGAGACTCTCTTGGCATCCTTCCCAAGTCGTCCTGAAGCCACAGGCGAGTGCCCTGACTTGTCTGCTGGGACACGTGCTAGCAAACTTGCTCCCTCAATCCTGGTAGAGGCTATGTTTTCATAGGGCTGACGGTATTTCCAAATACCTTGTCACCTTTTGGGAAACAAGTCATTTCCTCTTGGGTTTTTTTGTACTGATGTTGGATACGGAGCTTTTATTTGGTACAAAGCTTTTGTCAAATGAAAGATGAAGAGATTTGATCTGAAACGGCAGCAGAAATATTAACTCAAGCAAGTAGTTGGTCTGTAGTACTCATCAGGGAGAACACCTTCCTGCTGTCTCAAAAAAAGGGAAATTAGCAAGGAAATTTTGACCCAGTGGATCCATAAAATATGTTTGTGTTTTCTGTTTACTGTTTTTTTTTTTTCAATAGTATTCTCATCAGCCTGGTCAATACCATAAACACACACAGAGGGTTTAGGAGGGAAAACCCAGGCAGCAGTTTGTGCCAGAAGGAAGGCATGACACATAACCTGTCTGGAATTGCCCTTCTTGGCATATTTGCTTTCCTCGTGTCATACCATTGCCGAAATTTGTATGGATTCCCCAAGGCAGCTGTGGAGAAGAAAAAAGCCCTTTACAGTATTGGTTGTCCTTGCCCTTACCACACATGTTTTCTGTTGGGATCTAGTGGAGATTTTCTCCTCGTAGAAAAAATTCCCGTTTCCTAATGAAAATCGCTGTAGCTGGGATTGTATCTGCCACTGATGTGATTGCCTCCTGCTTTGGGCGGTGAGCAGAGAAGTACAGGCATCTGTCTCTTTCCTCCTCTCCCCTCCAGCCATTTTGCTGAAAAGGAATAACCGGTGGTGGAATATACGATTTGTAAGTATAATTTGTGTATCAGAGAGCTAAATTGTATGGTTAACTGCAATGGTAGCTCTTGTTTGGTTTTCCTTGCCAGCATGTGAAATGGTCTGAGATTAACAGTTTGTCCTGTAAATCTACTAGAGGGTAATTCCAGATGGGTCACTGAGCGATGAAAAGGAGATTTTAAGATGATGGTTTTTTAAAATTGTATATTTTTATTTTTTTATTTCTGTTTAGGTGGGTATATTGTGATGTGTTTGGCAAGGGCATTTCCTGCCCGAATCACGGAGCAGATTCGACGGTCGTTGTTTGAAGAGCATAAACTGCCCTCTACTGGGTTCTGCAAGTATAAGGCATGCGATAATGTGGAGTTTCTCATAATGCCAGCAAATTATATATTTAGGTTTAATCCACTTCCGCTAATCTGCCTTAAATCTGTTGGGTTGCTTTCTGTGTTTTTCATCCTGTGAACTCTTTGTAAAAAGCAATAGAACTAATTGGCAAGGAGACACACCAAAACACTCCACCTCAAATGCGGCTTTAAATGTTTTTCCTCTTAAATCTGCGATGAAATCTGGCTATTTCTGAGTAGCAATTAAATGTCATGATGGCAATTTGAGATAACATGGCTTTTTAAAGCATTTGGGGTCTTTTAGAGTGAAAGATGCCGTATAATGTTGAAGGTCATGGTATCTTATCTAGGCTAAAATGGTTGACATCCTTGCCCTGATGAAGCAGGTATGCAGAGGAGCTTTAGGAACTCCTTAATGTCTGTCTCTCTCACACACACACTCACACAAAGGTTTTAACTCTTACCCTTGCTTTTTAAAATTTTTTTAACAAATAAAATCTGGCACAGTCCTTTTTATCTGAACAAGCAACTTGTTGGCTTAATGCTTGTTTTAAGGCAGGATCTCCTCTGAAAACCTGAGTTGTTAGTGAGCAGTTAGAACATATTAGGGGTTTATTCTGAAGATTTACTTCAGGAAAAGGTAAAATGTTTTAGGTGATGGCCTCAGTTCTCCTTATTTCAAGGTTGCAAAGATAACTTCAGCTTGTCTGAGTGCAGTAAAGAGCTGGGGTGGCAAGTGACAGGTGGCACACAGTCGAACAATTGAAAAACTTAATTTTTCCTCTTAAATATGCCATAATATTTCCTCTTAAATACTCCTTGGATCACAGTGGCCATAAAAAAAGAAGTGTCTCTTCCGTTTCCTTTTGAATATTGTTGCCGTATGTTTTCAATCCAAACGTCTGCAAAGTGATAATGCAGCCAGGGGCTTTCACGGCTGCTTTATTGCCAGCTCCCGTTCCCATGAGACCCGCTTCGTGATGCAGATCTGATGGCAATTCAGATGTTTGGCAATTAAAAGTAAGGATTGTGTGTAAGCCAGGATCTCTGCTAAATCCTCGTCCTGTATAAACCCTTTTTCTTCAGCTTCTGCTCTGAAGCAGCTTCCTAAAGTCGGCTTATATGGAGAGACTAATGTTTATTAAGGGTATCAGGCACAGTTTGCTATGTGCTTATTTAGTAAGAGGCAAGTGAACAAGAGGGCAAGATTAGAGGAAGCTCTTGCCTGTTTTGTTGTGCACTTGCACAAAAAAAGAACATACCTAATGTTGATGATGAGATGAGAAGAATTCTTGGTTCTTATTTAAATGATGCACTAGAGCTCTAATAAATTTTTCCATGTATCATCTCTACTGTATTTTTCTGGGCAAAAAACTGGCAGGTGCTAGGTCTCTCCTTGTCAGAACTGGTGAGGAATAGTAAAATAAGCAGTAACTGCTGTTGAGTTACAGCCATTCAGAAGAGAAAAGTGATGTTTAAGACTTAAAGCAACATATTTCATGTTTATGGATATTTGTGTTAAAACAATAAGCAAAAGCAAAGCAAGCTGTCATGACACTTTGAGTTCCTCCTTTTCCCTTGTGAGAGCAGAAGCCATTGGAACACCTGGATAAGGTATTTAAAAGCAAATATGAACCAATTAATGGAAAGCAGACATTGGTAGTTTCTCTGCTGTGGTCGCGTTTTGGTTTGGGTTCCATGACTGTGTTTTTATTGCTAGTTCTTTGCAGGTAGGATTTCGTGAAACAAAATACGACTGAATCAAAGGCACTGACCAAAGGGCCCCTGGCAAGGATGTGAAGGAACAAATATGGAGACACAGATATTACTAAGAACTTGAACGCAGGTATGATTCTTAAATCAAGCAATTTCAGTGCCTTTAGTATCTTATGTTACATCAGAAAAACTCAGATGTGTTAGCAGATAATACTGAAAATACAATGATGTGCAGGCAAAGGAATAGCTGAGAGAAGAACTGTGAATAGATCCCGGACAACAAGCAAACCTTCCTTTTTTATGAGAGATATAGCTGATTTCTAATATTGAAGCAGACTGCAGAAACCTCTTTTCATTTTGCACATGAAACAGAGTAAGCTGCTTGGCTTTCATCTGCTCTGTCCTGGAAAGGAGGAGAGCAAATTGACTCTGTGAGCATTTAAACCTGTGGATTCAAGGAGTATTTTACTCTGGATTAGACTGCTAAGCCATTCCTTCTGGCTATTTAAACAATTTTATTCTAAGAAGGCCGTGCGAGCGCAAATATTATTGTTAACTGTACTTGGATGTAGGCACTGTACATTTTTATCCCTATCAAAGGGGTAGCAACTGCTTGGTTAGCATTTGTTGCAAACTGGGATTTTGACTTTTTTTTTTTCTTTATGGATTACTTTTGAAGACCAAAAGGGTTTCTTTCTTCCTTGGTTGTGTTAACACCTGTGTTCTACATTTACTGATGAAAGCTACGAGCAGATCGATTCCTGAATGGTTATGAATTAAAATAGTGGAGATGGCAGAAGCCTGAAGTCCTCTGAAGGTTCCAGTGCAGGTTCCTATCCTGATGCAATGAAATAGGTGACTTGATTTCAAGGACGTAATTTAGGTTAACTCTCTAAAACAGAAATGGTGGTTTTTTTACATAGATTATTGAGACGATCACAGCACTTGATGGTGTTATCAGCAGGAAACTGAACGTAGCTGCGTGGAACCACATTTTTTTATAGTCCTGTTTATATATCACTTTATTTGCTTCCGTGAAATGAATAGTTTTAGTTAAAAAGCAGATTTGGGGGATGACAAAATTGGGCACTTCATACTGGCAAAGGTGACTCACTGCGTGCGGTACAGTGTTACTACAGGGAAACTCCAAGGTTCACCCTTTTTATTAAATTTGCATCCTTTGGAATTTGCTGACAACAGGGGGCAGAGTGCGTTTGTGTTTTAAAAGAGAAAAAGAGCTTGTCCTCAGAGAGGAGTCGGTGATTTCTCCCCAGCATAAGTCCTATCGAGAGAGATAACGCTGAGCGCTTCCCCGGGCCGAACGTGCGGAGCCCTGAGTGCTTCGGGGCCTTGTTGCTGCCTCACATCCTCTTTTATAAAGCGGATAAGGCGCTTAATCTCTAAGGTTGTGTTTGTTTAGCTTGATTCAAAAATCTTTTTATTAACTGTTTATTTAATTTTAGCCACCCAATACGGCGCTGGCGAGCTCTCAACATACTTCTGGCTGCCTTGACTGTCTAAAGAGACTTTTGGCAGGGTCCTAGGTCTGGGATTTGCACGCTTTTTCCATCCTAACAAGCATGCTCGAGGCGCCTAACCATACTTAGAAAATAAAAAAAGGAACAAACTTTGCTTAACCATGAAAGGAGTAGGAAGGGAATCCGCTCCTTCCACTGTTACCTCCACGAGCCTTAATCTAATTTGAACTCGGATGCTGAAGAAAAGGCAGCCTGATTTCTACTGCACTCAGAGGCACAAAAATATCCCAAACTCTCCTTGCAAGAGCTCCTTTATTCTATTTAAAGAAGTGAAGCATAGCTTTGAGAGTGCAGTTGTAATTTTTTTTCTTTTTTTTTTTTTTTTAATATATATTCATAGTTATCTGACTAGATAGGCATTGCATCTGCAACAGGACAGCCGAACCTGATGTTTTAAAATCTTTTTTTTTCTGAATTGGTTTATTGTGAATTTATTCCCACCGACCTGAGATTCTTATTAATCAGTATAAGAGCTGTGACCTAGGGGAAATAATTGCAGGTCCCATCCGAGCTGGGAATGACCGCTCGAGGATAACTCGGCGAAACCTCCTAAATTCATATGCTTGAAAATTTGGGCCCTTTTAATCTGGGATCGGGTTTTGCAACAGTGTTGTTTTACAGGCAGAGCATAGACTCCTTTATTTGAACTGACCCACGCTGTATTATTGGTGGCATTGCTAAGTCCCTGGCTAGGGGCATTCCTCATGTAGAATTAGGCATTGGAAATCGTATATACACGCTTTATATGGAAATGTTTATAGAATATAAACTTTTGCTTAGTAAAGCAACTTTTTCATCTGGACAGTCTCTTCATACAATGCGTCATGCCAGACAATAGATGAAGTGTTTTAACAGGGGTAAGGAGTATGTATACACAAAATATTTTTTCATCCTCCCCCTTTTAAGGGAAGCTTCTGTCACATCGTTACCACCGGGAGGTTATTTAGCTCTTGCATTTGAACGAGAGCTCATTTTCTGAAATGGGAAGGGAGGGAAAAATTATTTGCATGCCATGAACGGACTGATGCATTCCTCAAAAATTGCAAGGAAAGTTCATAGGCTTTCCTGCTTTACTGCTGTGCAATGACATATGGTGACTTGAGCAGCAAGACCAGCTTCCATAGCTCAGGTATAAAGAAAATGACATAACTATTTGAAATAAATATTGAAATACAAATTGGTTCTACAGGGCCACGGTGATTAACCGGTATCTATGGTCAGCTCCTCCTTTTGGTTCAAAAACCATTACCACCCGAAAAGGCTTTTTACAAGCATTAATTTGTCAGTAAATATTAGTGGTATAGTGTGGGTTTGGAACGTGTGCCATGCCAGAGTTGCGAATTGCAGCATGTGTTTTTGCTTTCAAAATGTGGAAATGCCGAACGTTGCTAGAGGAAAGGGGTGGCTTTATTTTTAACTGCTTCTCATGAGCTTCCTTCGCAGAGAGCTCAGCAAGTGCTAGGGAGTGCAGATGTCCCCGGCAGTGCAACAGGGACTTGTGGTTCTGGCCCTAAAAAAGCAAAGCAGCCCCACTTTCCCCCGGGTCGTTCTTCTGGAGAACAACCAAAAAAATGCTTTCCATCTCCGCCAACTTCTTCCCAGAGCTGCCTCCAGCTCTGTACGTGCGAGTTAATTTTCTAGCGAGTGTTTGCTACTGTGCATCGGCAGGCGGGGCAGGGCCTGGGTTCCTATTGCCCGAGGCCTCCCGGGATGGGCGGCTCTCTCGCTGCCGGTGCAAACGGCAGCACGCGGGCGCAAGAGAGGACAAAAACGCGTGGCCTTTGCCAGGCCGCCCTCTGCAACGGAAGGAATATTCCCCCCGCCGGGCCGGGCCTTGTGCCGTGGCCTATCTCTTTAGCAGCTCCGTTTCCTTTCCTTTCAACGTGTCTATCAACAAAATGCTTTCCATCCTTTCGGGCTATTTGTAGCCCCTTATCGGAGTTGTTTCCTCGGGTACATAGTTTCCTGGCCTTGCTGCTGCCGGGTGCGCAGCGGGTACCGGTGGCGCGGGGCGGGAGCGGCACTGCTGCCGCAGAACCCTTTGCGCTCTGGCTGCCACAAAGAAAACAGCTCCCGCTGCTTAAAAAGCAAAACCAGCCCCCTAACTATTCCACGCATCAGGAAAGTTTCCCAACTTGCCTCTTTTTTTTTATTTGTTTTGTTGTTTTTGCAGAGAGATTGAGAGTGAGTGTCCTTGGGTGCATTTCTGCTCTTATTGAGAGTTACTCAATGTATAACCCCCATGATGGAGAGGAGGGTGTTTCTACATATCCCTATAATAACAAGTTTGCTAAGTCAGGAATTTTTTTTTTTTTTTTTTTTTTACTGAAAACTATATGACCATTACTCTGACATTCCCAAGAAATTGAGGGGATTGGTCCCGAATGGGAGAAAGCCACCGAATTATGAAGAGCAGGCATCAGGAAGGCAGGTTTGCTGGATACGGTCCCCATGGGAATTTTGTGATGGAGCAGGAGGTGACTGGGCGTTCGGTTCAGATGCGAGAGCACTAATCGCAACAGCCTCCCTAGGGCTGCAATATTAGACATACTGCATATAGATATATTAAATATATTTAAGGTATTAAAGTATAGCTTGCTTCACTCTGTAGTCTGCTTCAGAGCAAGTCTCTTTTTTTTTTTTTTTTTTCTCTTTCTTTTTTTCCTTTTTTAGCATTTTGCTCAGTTGCTATGGTAAGAGCTGAGTGCAGGAACATTCCTACCCATGCCGGTAAATGAAGGTTTAGGCCTCCTAAAGCACTTGGAAGCAAATCAAGCGGGGCCTTTTAGTTGCTACTTGACATTTTTTCGAGGCTTGAAACGGCTCTGACCTTCTGTTCAAAAGCGCCAGTGCTGCAATCATGGAGATGATAACAGCAAAGGGTAAAAAGGCTGTGAAAGCAGAGTTCATCACCGAGTCAGTGGATCAGTCTTGAGGTGCTGTGGAGAGATGGCAGGAGAAAATGCAGAGAGAAAAGCACCCTGGACTAGCTCAACTACTATATTAATGCTTTCCCCTTCTATCTTTCAAGTAGGACAGGTCAATTTTCAACAAATCCTGGAGCAAACATCCATCTGTAGCAGATTTCTAGGTATTGCAGATGCTCTCGTTGCACAGAGCTGCAAAATTGCCATCGATGCCTTAACCCTGGGAGAAATCAAAGGTGATGTTGAAATGTGCTCATGTAAGCTGTACCTGAAGATGCACCCTAAATGCAGCCTCCATTTAGCCACGGTCACATTTTCAGGTGAGGAAATACTTCAAGCCAAAGGATGAACTCAATTAATTGGCAAAACTCTTAAGGAATCTGCGTTTCCATTTTTCCCTTTTGTTTCAATTTCAGTATTAATCCACTCTAAAGCTAAATCTGAAGCAAGGGCCTATTTAGGCAGCGATGATACGGAGACTCTGAGGAGCTGGGCTTCTGTGCCTGTGGCTTGCAAGTCTATCAGTTTCCATTAAAAAGCGTAGAGAAACTGTGAATAATAAATCTCACTGCAAGTGGAGCACGTAAGCGAATCAAGATGTTCTTAAAGTCTTTACACAAAGGCAATGTGTAAAGGAAAAATGTCAGCAAGTAGCTAAATTGGTATTTACTATCTGACCTTAGGAAGAGGCAAAGTTTTGTATTTCTAGACTACTCATTTGTAAGTAAATATTATATGTACATTGTGTTGCACCAAGTAGTTTTAGCAAAATGAGTGTTCTGGACCTGGTTTAAGCAGTAATTCCTCCTTTCCCTTTAGCTGAGGCTGGTTTTACGGTGTTTGCCTCGCTGTGGCTTCAGCGTAAGGAGGTGTTTGATGAGCCCATGCTGGCTCTAAGAACCTGCCTTTGGTGTGAGCCTGTCCTTGGTGTAAGGACAGGAGCGAAAGAAATGCCTGCCTGGAAATGATAGTTGTGGTTGGGAAAACCTCTGCCTGACGTGTTGGCTTGATCCATCTTTTAGCTTTCGAGGCCGTCTCAACCAGCCAAGAAGTTCCCCATGAGTGTCTGGCATGGGTGTTCCTCGCTTGGGCTAAGCCTAAGCTGCATCCCAAGGTATTTACTGTGGCTTTCTTTTCCCCTGGGGCACAGAGGAATGAGGGATGGAGGGTTCTGGCATCCCAGCCACACTCAATCTTCTTATGGCAGAAACACCTGAGTGCACGAGCGAAACCTGAATCTGTGCTCAAATAGCTAATAAATCTACTAATAAGAGATGTATCTATATCTGTTTTTAACCATCTGAGGCTATGGGTTTCTTAGTTCAGTGTGGAATTAAAAAGAAAAATCACCTGTATAGTGAGTACTACATATATTTTTAGGTTTCAATACATACAGTCTTTTTTGGAGGAAGAAGATCACCCTCTGGGTTCAGACTAAATCTTTGCATTGGATCACTTCCCAGAACAGAAATGACAGCAAGTTTAGGGTTTCTTTTTAGAAATGACTGTTTTCTGTTAAAATGGACATAATTTTATTAATTTATTTCACTCCCCTGTAAAATTTTATGAATGTATTTGATTGGCCAGGTTAGAAAGAGACTCTTGTCGTAATTCTGTAACTCTGATCGCAAAGAAGAGCGATGTCCTATAGGAGGTCTATGGAGTTCTTTTTGCTTCGTGCTAAGCTGTAATTTTGTCTGATTTTAGGTCCCTCCTTCATTGCTTCTGTTATGTGTTTTTATCATGAACCTGGCTTGAATTATTTGTGAATGACTTAAGAGCATTGTTCAGTTAACACAATATTTGCAAAGGCACTGTGATGCTCCCTAATGTCACTTTATCTTAGTGTTGTCAGAAAGAAGTCAGCAGCTCTGAGCTCTGCTCTAAACTGCCTGAAAGGTTTAAACCTATCCCTGCTTTGAGTGCTGCGTTTGCTGCGGGAGCTGAAACGATGTTCATTAAGCGTATTTTATTACTATATAACGAGTGCCATAAATACAGTGACCTTTGAGATAATTGTCATTTAAAGGCTTTGATTCATTACTGCATTTTCCTCTTGTTTGTGCATCAGGCCTGAAAGCGCATGGATTTCTGAGCTTCCAGCCATGTGGCGTTATTTCATGTGTCTTCTGTTAGCTTCAAAGGGATTTTATAGAGACTCCTGTGCCATCTCTGATTAGTCATAAGAAAGGACAGAAAGATGGAACTAAGCACAGCAACTGGCATAGCGGTGACTAAATAGCCACCAGGTCTTTTGCTTTATGGTGTCAAATGCAAAGTGCAAGCAGGCTGCATGTTCTCTGCAGTAGAGTGTGAATGAGGGCGTGTAGATTCTACCAAGAATATGTTTGATGCATAAATTTATAAAGCAATAGCTGACGTATGATCCTTTCAGTTTAAATCATCTTGAAACTGTTTGCAAAGCTGATCCAATATCCTTTAGCTTTTCTTTTCCTTCAGACACTATCTATGCTGAAAGAGTCTTCTAAAGATTATGAAATCAAACTTCAAACTTAATTTTACAGTCTGAAAGTAACTGAAATGATATTAAAATGCTTTTGTTGGCTGTGTTGTGAGAAAACTAGGCCACTGATGTGAGATGACACAGAGTAGCTGAGGAACAAGCAGTGTGTAGAGTACACGAGGCAGGTACGTAATGCATTTAGAAAAAAACATTAGGTTGTGTCATGACTATTTGTATCACACTCAGTTGCTTCCTTCTGGAAATCAAATTAGGCAGAAACAAACGTGAAGGGTGTAACGTTCAATTGCCATTAGAATGGCCTGAGCAAAGCTCCCATTCCCCTCGTTTATGGTACCCTTTCGTATGAAGTGCGCGTGTACCCAAACCTGGGAATTATTTTAATGAAAACACCACGAGGCCTTTTCATTTCTCCTACTAAAGCAGTTTGAATTCTGTTGCAAAATGCTGACCGATTGTGTATCTCGTTTTCCCTAACGGGGAAGTGATTTTCCTGCTGCTCTGATTCAGCATCTGCTTGTGATGCGTGCACGCTCTTAAATTCAATTCCCGTGGCAGAAAAGGGCAGCTGTGTTGGTAAAGGCTTTCAGGCTGTTTCTGTGGGCTGGTACCCAGCTCGGAGCCCCATGGAGGCAGTGCTGCCCTTTCTCTATTAAGTGTTTGGGGGAGCTGCGGAGCTAAACGGTGCACGATCGATTTGTACCTGTAGTGCCCTCATGAAACTCATGTAGAGGAGCAATATCAAGATACTGAGGACACCTTCAGTCTCCTCTCTGCTTCTCTATAGACAAGAAAATTGCTCATCCTTTATTTGGGTATAGTTTCTATAAGGGTATTTTCAACATTTTAGAGACCTCTCTGACTTCAGCTTATGACAGCATGGAAGCAAATCCTATGAAAAAGGATTAAGGTGGTGCTGTTGCTGCTTCTCTTTGGGTTTTAACTGAACATATGGCTAAAATAGTATGA
The DNA here is from genome assembly GCA_013398735.1 of Nothocercus julius. NCBI lineage: Eukaryota > Metazoa > Chordata > Aves > Tinamiformes > Tinamidae > Nothocercus > Nothocercus julius. Next base: position 437,828 of record VZSV01000266.1, on the reverse strand, counting down.
GAGAGCATATTAAACTATTATGTACCACATACTAAAACAAAAACAAAAGAAACAAAAAGAAGAAAGCGTGCAGAGGGGTAGAACCAGCAATAGAATTAATGGTGTTTTCCTATCTTCCCCAGCCTATTTTTAACTATGTTTAGACCTAAAATAAGTTCTTGCAACTCCCCCTGCTGCAATAGAGTAACTTTTGCATCCCCCTCAAACCTCCTTGACAGCTTCCATGCCAGTCGGTTCTTCCTTGTAGTTGCCCCAGAGTTGCAGTCTCGCCCTTCTTTCAGTATTGATCCCTGAAGGCCTTGATCTGAAAATCCATCCCGCTGAGCTTTGCGTAGAGGTTTGGAAAGCAGAGTGATTTCCAGGTTTGTGATAATCTGTTGCAATAGGAATGGCTCACAGTTCAAGAAAGAAATTTTGAAATCTTGACAATTTTTCCTAGCAAAGTCTTCTGGTATCTCCTCACCGATACAGTGTTCACCAGATGGAAGTGATTTAGGTGACTACAGCAGACACGAATTGTTTTGAATTCAACTATCATTCCATCAGAACCCTTTATCCCTTAACTTAAGCCTATTCTTACTGCACTATGTAATGTATCTGCACACAGGGAATAGAGCGATGTTTTCTTTACACCATAATTTTTTAATTAAGTTTCTGTCAGTGTTTTATGGTTGGTAGACCTGCCAGAGCATAACTAGGTCAGTTCATACTGTTATCAGCTTGCGGCTCTGGCATCTTTGGCTTGCAAGTGTTGCATTTTGCACTTACCGTTTCAAGATTAGCATGATAGATTAGCACACTCAGTAAAGTGTTTTTACAATTTATGCTCCACAGAAGGGCTGTGTTGCAACTAGGAAACGTCTATTTTCTTGATGAATGTCGTGTCACAGCAATGTGCCAACTTGCACACTAGGCGTTACTGTATGCTGTGGTGATATTGTATTAGAACCAATTTCAGATGAAAAGTGCTGATGTATAAACACAAGGAATTGGCTGACCCGGGTGCAAACTTGCAAGCAGGTCTGCCTTGCACGCGCTGTTACCTCAGTGCAATCCACGGGAATTGTGAGGACTATGAAGAAGTAAAAACGTAGAAGAGGACGAAGCATCGAGTGACGGCCTCTGTTTAGCCTCGGGTTCTAAAGGCTGCTGTGCGCGGTCTCCTACGTGCCCAAGAGCTGGGGTGTCGCGGTGCTTCTCACGTGTCGTGTGTCTGCACTGCAGTGTTTCTGTTTTAGGTTTCTGCAATCTGATTTCCCTTTAAAGCAGTTGCAAAGAGAATTCGTAATGATACTTCCTTCAGGATTTGAGCTGCACTCCCAGCTCGCTGCTTGTTAGTTGTAGCTCTTAATACTGTGGCTCTGCTAGTCACATTCTCCGTGTGCACGTGAGGGTATCACGCAGAAAACTTCAGGTCGGGCTGTTTCTTGATCTGTCTAGGACGGTCACTAAAATGTCAGTTCTTTCAGTGATAAAGGGCATCAAATCTTTAACGTTAACCATATGTACGAATAGGCTTGTGTTGTTGCTCTACAAGAGCTGCCCGGCTGCGAAGCCGGAGCTGCCTCCCGTCACCGTAGCGCTGGACACCGGCCAAACAGGCAACGCAAACAAGTTTGATAGCACAGACCTCACCCCTGGTGCCTCGGCTCGCTCGGGGCTCCTCTGAGAGCCAAGCACGTACAAACTGTGTAGGCTTTTGCCCAGACCGGATTCCAACTTTGGCTCTGGTCGCGTGGAATGCTATTAGATGCAAGTTAAACAGCAAGTCTGAGCATCAGATAGCATAGGAAACCCTGGCTGCCTTGGAAAGCTCTTGAAACAATTCTGAATGATGAAAAGACAGTCCTACAGGTGCCAACTTTTTCACTTGAAAAGCTCCATCAAGTAACCGATGGTGCAAGTTGCTGGCTCTCCTCATTCCCCAAGCTGGGCGTCTTAAGTCATTAAATGACCCAAAGCCTTCTGTGGCATGGGAAGAGGTGACATCTTCCTCCAGCTGAGGAGTTCAGAATTAGACTTGCAAGGTCTGGCCGTTCACAGAAACGGGTAAATCCTCTGCTCAGCATTGTGTGGCTGGGTATTTGCAAGCCGCTTTTTCCCGTATTCCAGGGAGGCGTTTGGTGGAATTGTACACGGTGCAAAACACAAGAGGGAACAAAGAGGGGACAGGAGCGACACCCGTTTTGAAAGGCAGCCAGAGAGTAAAAAAAATGATTACAGCTGCCTTAATTACAGACTCGTCAGAGTGGCAGCTTTAGTTTTGCATTGCCCCGAAAACGAATGGCTTTGCAGCTTTTAAAAACAAGATAGCAAAAGCGAGCCTGACGCCCGTTAGGAAGCACGGGCATTTTTTGTTTGCTTTTTTGCTGCGATATCTGGAAAAGCTTAGTCTGAAGAACTGCTTTAAATAAGTCACTTTATAAAAAGAAACAAATATCACCTAAAAATACAGAAAATGTGATTCACCGTTTCCATTGAGCTGGGCGTGTTTGTTCCCGAGCGGCCGCGTCTGCCCTGCTGCGGTCCCGGCCGCTACCTTTGCTTGCAGTGGGAGCAGCAGCGAGCGAGCCTGGGGGAAGCAGGTCACCTCTGCCTGGGCACTTCGGTCCCCACGGCCTTGTTCAACCATGGGGCAATGTCAATGCTCAGGAGAGAGGCTTCTCCATCGCCCTGGGACAGCCACCGAGCGTCTCAAACTTGCTGGGAGAATTGTAGTCCAGGTCGGAAAGAAAGCAGGGAGGAAAGGGAGCTGAGCCGCGTTTGGAGCATCGAGGGCTGATATTTAGCGAGCATCCCACTCGGAGCCCACCGAAGCCCGGGTGCTTGAGGCAGGCTCTGTAGCATCCTGCTGTAGCCCTGTGTTCGGAAGGGCCACTAGCACGTGCACGCTTGTCAAAAGCTGGTTTTGCTGCATTGTTTTACACAACCTGGAGTGGAACTACACAGGCACATGGCATGTATGTAACTACTGACTTCCTCTTAACACCATTTTAATATTGATTGATTTCCAGAGCAGACTGACTATATGCGCCACGGCCCAGCCTCATGAGGTGGATTTGCTATGAGCCAGTCCCAAATGATGATTATGTGACCAAGAGGGGATGGTGTCTTTATTTTGTGACTGTTTCAGTTGTGCTTTGATAGCAACAGCTGAAAACCGCTTTGCTAAATGTTGGGTGAATATTGGGGGAATTCAGTCCATATTTGATAGCTTCTCTCAAGATTGTTTTAAGGAAGGTTTCTGGTGGAGGGTATTTGGAGGAAAAAGTGGATTTGCTAGACTCCTCATTTTTGGTATTTACATGGTGAAGGCTCAGGGAGGGAAAAGACTAACCTGGTATCTAAGCAACCCTCCTTAACCATCAGGAGGAGGAGAACAAAATTGCACCATTTGTCTGTGCCTCAAGTAGATATTTTTTTAACTCTAAATTCTGCCTTTCACTGCTTTGTATGTGGGTTCTGCTTTTGCCAAAATCATGCCCTTGATGTATGCAGGAAAGCCCTTATTTTTCTTTTCTTGATTGTGCAAATTCTCATATTTTAAGCTTATGTTAGGTGAGTGCCATGATAGTGTTGAGGTGCTTTTTAGAGAATTTCTGAAATCCAGGTTGACTGACATGTTTATTTTTATAATTTTAAGAGAAAAAGTAGATACAGCTAACATTTTGTATGCAAGAAGAGAATATTTTGCTTGCTTCTTCTGTCACATAATTGCTATTGTCCCTCAACTGCTGTTGGCACTAGGTAATTTAGAAAGAAACAGCTTTAATGACAAAAGCATTTTGAAAATACCCCTTGAAGGTGTGAACCTGAAACCTGTAATTATCAAAGGGAAGACTGAGAACTTTTAACAGCCAAGCAAAGGGAAAGCACTAGAGTCCCTGCCATCATCTGGCCTCTCCTTGGCGTAGCTGTGTCCTGTGGGTTGCCCACAGGTAAAGAAGGGTAGAGATCCCACCCAGATCCCTAGGACTTCTCTATACAATGACGGTTTACGTTCACGGCTATAGTCACTTGGCAAATGTAGCTTTTTCTGCTGCCTGCAGTTAGATCATGACAAGTTTCTGTCACTGTCTGTATTGCAGGAGGAGGCTGGTTCTTGCATACATGTCTGTATATGAAATTAACATCAGAAAGTTGAGTAAATCTTTATTCAAACTCATATATATATGTATACACATCTTTAAATCTCTCCATGTTAGATCTGTGAGGAAAATCCTAAGAATTATTTTGTCAGAGGGGAATAAAAACTAACACAAGAGATATGAGCTAACCACTAATCCGGCCTGAAAGATCATTCTGCATGGCTTGCTGGTATTCCTTGACTTGCCAAAACTCTGCTCTAGGTGCTCTAGGTGGTACAAACCAAACTGCCTGGGTTTGCTAGCACCATGCCAGCTTGCAGAATTCCATCATATCCCAGGCTTCGTCCAGAGTGGGAAATAATCCATCGGACTTCAGCGTTGCATGTAGGAGAAACAAACTGCATGAGCAAATGCAGCCCTTTTTATGAAGGACGGATGGGACTAACAGCTGCCATCACAACTGATCAGTCAGGATTATATTTATTTACCAGTTCTGCCCAGGATTTGTAAAAGAAGTCTTGACACTTTAAAAACATGCTTAATAATTAAAACATAACAGTTTGTACAGCACTTTTGACTGCAAAAAAAATTCCGGCTCTCTACAATATAGTGGCAAAAGCTGGAAACCTGGATCTTACCCCTAAGCTTGATTTCCCTGTGGTATATATCTATGTAATTAAGAATTAATTTTTAAATATAGCTCTTAACTGCATCGGAAGCATCTTTTCTTGCAGTAGTTGTTCACTAAAACATAAGCAGGACTTCCGACATGAGCAGCTGCGATGGCGATGCTGCTTTTCTCAATGACATTTTGCCTCGCTGACACTTGTGAAGAGTCATCAGCCTGAATTTATTATCTGGGGAGCCGTCCGCTGCTCCTGTTGTCCCCTCTTCCCACCTTTTCGAATGAACCTGCAGCACAGCAACCCAAAGAGGTTCCCTTTTTAGAAATAAAATTGCTTCTCACATTGTGTTCTCCGGCTAATACTGATTTTATTAGCCCCCTTCTTGCTCTGGCAGCAAGTGCCATGATGTAGCACTCGGGCACCTTTCCAGCTCCTGAGATTTTACAAGCAATGCACAGTGGAAACATTTACCAGTCTCTTCCAAGATACATATACGCTATGTGTATATATCCAAATGTAAATATTCAGATCTGCATGTGAGGTTGTCAGTTGGCGAACTTGGTGAAGGTTTCTTTTCACGTGCCACGGAGAAAACTTTTTGTTGTACAAATGACATCAAGTTACCCAGGGAAGGGGAAAAAAAAAAAATACCCAAAAGCCACTTTCTTACCCTGTTGTTCCCTAAGGCTTATGGAGAATCCTGCTGGCCTGGTGCCCGGGCGAGCCCGGGCAGCGCGACCCGCTCGCTGCTCGATAACCTGCTGCGAGCGCCGAGCTGCTCCAGCTTCGAGGTGCTGGCTTGGGCCTTTTTCATCTCTTAACGAGATGGTTTCTTGTTGTTCTGGTAACTGTCCGCTTTGCCTGAAGAGACGAGGTCCTCCTGAAGCCCAGCAGTTGCTGGGTGGAAAGTTTCGCTCCTCCAAGCAATTCGGAGAAGGGAGCTGATGCCAGAGAGCAGGGTGGCAGGCCTTGCTATAAAAAGTAATGCTTTGTCCTCCACAAGCGGAAAGCCATACGGCCTTTTTTTTTTTACAAGCTTAGAGAATTGTTAATAGTTTAAAAATTAGTTCTTACTGCTTGCTTTGATTATTATTATTTTTTTTTTTTTCTAAATTGCAATTAAGGTACTGACTTTTATGTAGAGTCCACAGATGGCTGGTAGGTGATCAGGGTGCCTTTAGAAATTGTGTGACCTTCCAGTGATCGATCAAAATCTCTCTGAAGAAAGCACAGACCGAGAAACTTCAACATTAAGGATTTGCATGTAGGTTTGGATAAGTCAGTGTTTATAAAAGCCGGACTCTCCCTCCAATATTGTGCCTAAGGTTTCCCAACTTCCTTAATTGCTGATTTTAATTTTCAGTTTTATTTATTTACTCAGGGTGGGAAAAATCTTATTTTCTTGGAGTGTCTGGTACAATCCCTTAGATTTTCAGCCACTACCAGAGAATATGGTCCTTTATGGGAGCTACAGCTGCTGAGTATTCTGACCTCATGTGATGGATACAGAAGTGCAGACTTTGAAGCAGTTGTGTTGGTTTAGTGCTTTCTCTCTTAATCGCTACTGACTTAAAATAAATCCATCCCTATTTGAGAAGTAAATTTAGCAACATGTAAATGAATCTGTTTTATTGTCAGAAACCACTAATTTATATTCACTTGCTCTTTTGCTTGAGGTCTTGCACAGTTCTGTCCTAGTAAAACTGTGCTTTAACATTACAGTAAATTCAAAATAAGATAAACCTTGAAAGAATTAGAAGTGGTATTAACAGCGCTTGGCAAGCTTGCAGCAGCTTTGTATTTCTTCTCAATTTCTTTAGTACTTGCCCAAGAACAGTGCCTGGCATAGGCTGCACCTCTGTAAGACATCCAGTTAGACTCTCCTGGATACACAACTGTGCTGCAAAATATTTATGTAGGTTACACGGTATCTATCTGCTTTTTTATCATTATTCTCCTGAAATGATGTGTCCTTATTGAACATATAACAACTCTTGCGGCAAGCACAGTTAAGGGAGGACGTGCTTAGGAGGATGTCATGCAAAACCCACCAATGTGGGGCAACAGGTCAGGTCGTAGTAAATAAAAGCCGACGGATTTGACTTCAAAGAGAAGTCTCTGCAGGAAGAACTGCAGTCTGCTAACCCAACCAGCCCAGCTATTTAGGCATCCCAAAGGAATTGTCATTTGAATCGCGTAATACTGTAGGATTTGGGAAGACCCAGTACGTGCCTTGCAGGTGGGTCAGTATAGCAAGTCATTCGATCCAGGGCCTTGGTGTGTTTGTGAGCTGTTAATACCACAGCTAAAGCTCGGAAGTGAGAAGAGGAGCCCTTTTTTCCTCCTAAGAGTTCAGCAGAATTTCAGGAGCTGTTGAGCTGCTCCCTAACTAGGGGAAGTGCAGTGCTGGTCACGAATAAGGTACCAGCCCCAGCGCTGTTGTTCTCTAAGCTATAGCAAGTTTTGCCTTTATTGCACTGGCATCAGCTTGAATTTTAGATAGGGAGATCACTTGGGGTCAGACTATCATAACAAATTGCAGAGCACACTATCTGACAGTGACAGATAACAGAAGAGACGCCTCCTGGAAATGCTAACAAAAATATGCCTAATAAAGTAAAAACAGAAAGCGTAATCAGTTTTCTGATAATTCACGTGATCCTAAAACCCATCTACTAACGAAAAACAAAAATGAAGCACAGAGCTCTTGTAAATATTTTCAGTTTCATGTATATCCTGCGTTTGCCCTGGCCCTGCTGAGTGCTTGGTGCTGTTGCTGAGATGTGGGATGGGATCCAGGCTTTTCGGGGAGCACCTAGCAAGAACCTGCTCGGATCGTGTTGCGGGTGCAGTGCCTGGGGAACAGTCCTTGCCACAGTTGTCCTCACAGCAACAGCGTGTTGAGGAGATTGACCCAAACTGCAAGTTCGGAGTTGAGAAAGGAGGATGTTGCTATGCTATTAGACTCGTTAATAGCTCAGAAATTAGCAATGTTATAGGATTGCAAATGTTTTTAGGTGCAAACAAAAAAGGGTAGCAGGCAAAATCCACGAAGACATTTGCTGGTGAATGGTGGTTTTTAAGAAAACCCACGCGTGATTTTGAGTTTTCAAGGTATTTCACGCTGAGAAATTAAAATACGAATGCTCCCAGCTCAAGTGTGCACGGGACTCCAAGCCATTTAATCCAGGGCAGCATGACAGATATGAAATTAAATCCCGTTTCAGCAGCCAGAGCCATTTTGCCTTAAGCCTATTAGTTAAAAAAATCACTTTCTGCTTCCCCCCCCAACCTGTATGTCTGCAATGTACTCAGTCCCCAGGGGCAAATGTCATGTATAGCTGTGCATCATGAAGAAATTCAATGCCTATATTCAGCTTTTGGATTGAAAAGCACTTTTGCGCAGCTGAGGAGGAATTGAAAAGAGTGTATGGTGTTTTGCTGGGAAATACTTGTATAGGATTTGCTGCTTTAAATGATTATTTGGCTATCAGCATGTGTCAACTAGTTCTCTGTCTCGTGGGGGATAATATCAGTAAGAAAAATCTATGGCTGCTCCTTTTATCAAGTCGATATGATTATTACCTAAAACCCACATCAGAAGTGCCGAGCTCAGGGCTTCCCTTGTGCCGCCACGCATGGCTGCTGCAGGTGGCATTTGAGGCGATGTCATTTGGAACCCTAAGCGGCTCTTTTTGCATGGGGGCAGCCCCCGGCGTGCGTGTTGTCGTCTCCAGCCATTTCGAGGCTCTCCTGCGCTAGCGCTCTGTAAAAAGCAGCCTCTCTCCGTGCCCCTGGTGCTCACAGAGCGGCCTTTCTCCAGGATGCTCTTGTTCGCTTAAAGGCCTTCCACTGCGGGAACGTGCGTCGATGCAGAGTTGAAAACGTCTCTGCAAAGAGGAGGACAGCTGCATTTCGGTGCTGCGGAATGACACGCGAAACCGAATCAGACACCGCTCGAATCCTCCGTGTTTAAACGCGTGTATTACAAATACCATGGGAGCAACACTCTAGCGAATGGTTGGTGTTCTGTAAGGTAGGCTACGCTTCCCTCGGTGACTATGCGCCCTCCTGCGCGATGGAGACACCTGAGAAGCAATAACCACTTACCATCACTGGAATTCTTCTCCAAGCCCTTCCTTCTAGTTCACAAGTGGGATGCTCCGGAGCGAGGACACCTTGTGTTATTGCCATTTGTTGTTAGGAACTGTAAGGACGTTATCACCTCGCAGTTGTGTGCAGTGTTCCTAGAGATATTTACCCGGGGTCTCCACATGGCTTCCCTTGAGCACGTGGTTCGAGTACAGCTGTTGGATGGATTCCAGCCTTACGGATCAACTTGGTTGTAGACAATTCAAGCGGTCTATTTTGTGTGCCACGTACTAGCTTGGTTTGTATAAATATTTATATATATATATATACACACACACTTACATATACAGTGAAAAACTGTGCATAGAAAGTTTTGTTTCAAGTTTGCACCGTCTTCCTTCCAAAAGCAATAATAAACATAGGACTCCATGGCAATAATAATTGTGGTGACTCCATACAGCCATACAGTACAACATGGGCTTTAGGGCTACTTGTTTTGGAAGCCTATTGTTGTCACCGCATGTGCTATAGGGAGAGGAGGTGTTTTGTAGGGAACTGGTGCTGTGGGTGTGCACAGGAGCCCAAGGGTGCTCCACTTAGGGGCAGAGAATATAGACAAGGCCTAATAGGCCGTGTCTGAGAAAACAGACTTGGTTATTTCCACGAGAAAAGCTCCATCATCATCAAAAAATGATTTGTCTCGGTTTTGTCCTGAATGCTGATTGTGTAACTTCAGAGTAGCCTCTTATCAGCGTCCTCTGAGTTAGCTGTGATGTTTCCAGCGTGGCCTGTGATGTGATAGTGATGTATTTTAACCCGCATCCCAGTCAAATGGACTTGGCTCTTGGTCTTTTCTGTACACACCTGCCCTTTCCAGCCCCCTTGTGCCAGTCCCTCTGAATCTCCTCAGCTGTTTGAGCTACTGCAGCTGTTAGTGCAGTGCTTGGCAGTCTGAAGGTTCCTGCGAATTTTGTGAATCTTGCCAGCCAAACAGAACAGGTAACTCTGCTTAGTCCTCTCACTGACCAAAAAACATTGCAGGGGAAGCTGACAAAAAGACCTGCAAAGGGAGAAATGCTGTCAATGCACCTACCCTCCAAAGCACGTCCAAAAAAGCTCCTATTTTGCTGAACTCCAGCAATTCCAAGCAGCCAGAGAAGAGGAGGCTTCATCAGCGCTTCGTTAGCTTTACTTAACAGACTCAAAGGAAAATGAGCACTATACACACGAGCTGAATGCTGTTCCAAACAGCTCCAGATTAGTGGTGCATTTGTTTCTCATGAGCTGTTTAAATTGGCCAGCATCTGTGAAGACAGTGAAGAGAGTTTCTGCTACTGGAAGATGAGGATTTTCCCCTTGTGCAACCTGCCTTTGCCCTGCATTGCTTCTCTGCTCTCGCTCTCTGCTGACTCCGCTTCCAGCTGCGTTTCGGTGACATTAGCAGAACTCAGACCCTTTGAAACTGTTCAGCTTTAAGTCGTACATGGTAATTTGCCTAAGCAAGGCATTATGGTGAATCTAAAATATTATACATACATTTATGTATATATTTCTTATACCAGGGCTGTTGGGTAGACACATAACATGCCTTTTTCTCTGCTGAGACCCCTGCATATTTAAGGTTGTTCTTAACTATAATTAGATTGTATGATTGAGTTCTTTCCATTTAAACACAAAATGTTTGGAGAGAAAATGTCCCAAAGTGGGCTGCAGGCTTCCTCTCCTACAGCATTTTTGTTCGGTTATGCAGCATCTTCTCTCAGTGGAACAGAAGTATTTAAAGGAAATACACATTATAAACTCCAGAGGCTATTGACTTAGGCAGCAAGGTTAATACTCAACAAATGCCCTTCCTCATCACCAGTAACTAGGTCTCAGGACTTTGGGAAGTCTGTAGGCATTTCCTTCCATAAAGGAGCTATAGAGCATCCCTTTGTCCTATGCTGAGTTTTTCGGAACAGAGAAGCGGTGACTCTTTCAAGAAAGGCAGCAGTGGGTTCTGGCCTGTCTTCATTTTATACCTTCAGGCCACAAGGGACAATTTGCTTGTCCTTTTCTTAGGGCTCTTGTGGGAATTCACCTCGCTTCCCCTCCCTGCTCCACTGCTAACGCTGCCTTTCCCACCGGCTTGGGGAGGTGAATCTGAGCTCTGCTCATTAGTGCTAATTTGGTTCTTTGTGCTCTATGAGTAGCCAGCAAAGGCCTGCTAGAGCGTGTGCGTGTTTTATCTCCACAGACCATAATGTTTTTCTCCATAACGCCTATCTTGCTTTTTACTTCCCCCTCTCATTATAAAAATCAGCGCGTGTATTGAGATTGCAACGCACAGGATCGATTTAACTCTGCTGCCATAGCAATCTGTGACACCGCTGAGCAGGAGGTGCACGCGATGCTATTGTGGGGAAGCAGCGTTTTCATCCCTTGCCAGAACATGGCTCTTTCCAGGGCTGGATTTAGCAGCTGCTAATGCAAGAAGGAAGAAAGCCACCTTTCTTCTTCCATTTCCCCTGAATTTTTGGCAAGCCTCTGTACTTGGGGATGTACTTGGAACAGGAGCCAGCAACCATGTTCAGTGTACCCTAAATGCAAAGATGCCACATAACCACCTAGAGCACATAAATCTGTGTGGGGGAATCATTTTTTCCCGTCCTTTCTGGTTTAAGAGGCTGTGCTTGGAGTCAGAGGAAGACATGGACGGGTGATTCTCTTGGGCTGTATGTTTAAAGCAATAAGATATTCGGATTTTCAGTGTGTCCTTGCACACACTAATGCATTTCTGCATGTTTTCGTGGCCCTCTCTGCTTCGGCTACTAAGTATCGATTAAAGCATATTGAGAGCCAAATGAGCTGCCTATGAATCCTTCACGTGCAAAGATCAGGTAAAACTGAATTTGAATGTATTCCATGGAGATGGCCCTGCTTAGGAAATTAACAGTTACAGAATAACCGTGCGGCAGGATGTTTTGATAGAATATGCTGAATTACATGTGGTTCATAGCCCACTAAGGATCATTTAGCGATGACTTGAATATCTGAGTCTTAACATTTAAAAAAATCTCTGGGCAGTGCTATTATCTTAAGCTTCTGTCATTGCCTGTGTCAGAACTAAAAGTAGAGCAAACAGCGGTTTTGGGGACCGAGCTGCAAGTCATTAAGCAGTTAATGCACGTAGCTGATGAGCAAATGGGAAAAACCTTCATCTGATTAATAATCTTTGCATAGAAATTGTAGCCTGTCTGCAAAGAGCCACAAACGAAAACAGGGTAAGCAACAGAACCAGAATTATGTTCAGTGTGACTTCAGTTATTTTTGCAGGCATCCAAGACCAATAAGGGTGTCAAGTAGAGATTACAGCATTGCATTGGTATTAATAGAACCCTTTCTCTTTGTATTTGAAATTAATTACCGTGTGGTAGCTCCTGCGCCCTGCTGTGACTCGGGTTTGGATGAAGCCTGTGTTCCTGCTCGCCACCTCCTTTTGTTAAGTGCACAGCAGGCCGGACTTGTTTCCTAGCAGCTGGATGCCTATCAGTGCTCTAACAGCAAGAGCAGCTTATCCAGCAGGTCGTTATATTACTGGAAGGGAACTTTGCTGCTCCCTCGATGCGAGTTCTCTTCCAAATATGCAAGCGTATTTGCAGCAGGTAAGGAGATGCCGATGCCCTCTGCCCGGCTGCGCTGCTGCCCTTAGCAGCTCTTGTGCCTCTCAAACGTCTCTCCGCTTCGTGACCTTCCTGCAGCTCTTCCTGCCGATGGCCGGGCGAGCACGGGGCTGCAGGGGTCAATTAGCAGGGAAAGAGGATGAGAGCAGTGGGACTTGAGCAAAGCGAATCATTTGCGCACCGCCTTAGGGATGTCACTGATTGCCTCCCTAATGCCGCCACTGCAAGGGCAGGTCTCCATCGCACCGCCGTGTTCTGCTGTAAGCAGATCTCTGCGCTCCCTCTGCTTGTATCCGCAACAGTTATCCAGGAGGACTTACACTCCTAAGGCCTCGAGTACCGGCGTGCAAAAAATACCACCCCCAAAACAGCAGCAACAACCGCTCCGGTCTTGCAGATCTAGCAGCCAAATAAATAATACGGATACAGAGCTGCAGCTGTATTTTCCAAATGGAAGCAAAGAGCCCTGTAGTTAAATTCCTGCATTTGAAGCAGTATTGAATCTGAAAGCTTCCGCAGCTGACGACAGGAGGAGTCTGCCTGGCTGTCAGCTCTAGTTTATCGTTCCCAGGGTATTTTTCTCCCCAGCTACTCCAGATCAGCGTGTCGGAAAGCCGGGGTGCTGCGGCCCGACTCGGCTTGGCACGCGATGCGGCCCTCTGGGTCTGCCCTGGCCAGTGACAGGGCAAAAGCCCCCTCAAGAAGAGCTGGTGGAGTTAGCTGCAAGCTGCAGGAATGTGAATATAACCCGCAAGCTCTCTTTGATGCCTCGGGTCTTCCTTGCTTTCTGCCAAACGTTGGCATGAGGGTCTTATGGCGAAGTGCAAGACCTACCTGTAGAATAAATCATTATTTCTTTCAGTCCTTCTGGGACCCAATATATGTGGATTAAAAAAGAGGTCTCCAACTGCTCGCTTGAAAGCAGTTATTCCCAAGGTACTTCAAACTGATATGAGATTGGGGATTAAGAGGGGGTTTAATCTCAGCCTGTTTAATTGCTGTGCAGGCCAAGGATGTGCAAGCAGCATTTCTGCACCTTAATGTTCCCCGCTCCGGCCTGAAACAAGCCCAAGCTTAACTACAGGCCACAACAGATGTTGGGCACAGCCTTTAGTCCTTGTAATGCACCTGGAAATCTTGGATGAGTCGTGCTACAAGTTTGCCAAGTGTAATGCAGTGTTTTAGGCAAGGACAATGTGCCCACGCTTTGGGGAGCAGTGGTCCTGGTCATGATGAGAAACAGGCACAGTACCGTAATAGAAGGAATAGTAATATACTCCTGTGTTTTGCGTCAGGAATTTTTGAAAATAAAACCATTCCTTTGTGCGTGGTTAGGAAAACAGAGCATCCAATCTCTCCGTCAAGCAAGGCACCACGGCGTTAGCAGTTGCAGGAGAGCTTTGGACAGGCCGCGTGCAAAAAACATGTTGTGTGCTTTGCGAGGCGGGCTTTTCATACTGCGACTACGTGGGCCCTGATGGAGGACCTTGGAGGACGTTTGCCTTTCCAGCAAAAGGAAACGGGCTGCCTGCTGTGGGCTCTGAGCTCTCGGCCAGGCTCTGCCGCAGCCTCGGGATGTTCCAGCTTAGGGCTGTGGCCGCTGGGGAGAGCTGAGCACCATCTGCTTGCGAGCGGCCGCGCAGGGCAGGGCCCGCTGGAGGCCGGAGCACCTCCTCTCTGCAGGCCACAGAATACCCACATATGCTATGCTTGTCTTTGGCTAAAGAATTGCAGGTAAATTAACACCAGGCTTCCCCAAAGCTGTAGTTTTTGGTTTCCTTTTTTTCTCTTTTTTTTCTTATTCTTTTTTTTTTTTTTTTAAATTTTTAGGTTGAAATGCTGTGTCTCTTTTTCTCAGCATCCTACAATACTTGACTCTCCCTGTGATTTATGAATGAAAGGAAAACGCACAATTTTAAAGCCATCTAGGGTGCGCTCGCTGGCCAAGCTTGCCAAGTTAATTCTGCAGCGGAATAGTGAATCTCCTTTCTTTCTTTGCTGCGGTGGTTTAAGATAAATAAAATAAAAAAGTCAGTCTTTCCCATGATCTTTAAGAAAAGCGCCCGCACAACAGGAACATCCGAAGCAGAACTGCCCTTGTTAGCTCGCAGCAGGGGGTAAAGCCCCAGCAAGCCGGGAGGATAACGCTACGGGTAAATTGAGCAAATGTCCTTGCCTGCCCAATCAGGCAGCATTTGAAGGGTATTATCCTTGCTAAACTTGTCATCCACTTTAAGTGGAAGTTGGACAGAAAATGTACATGCTCTGCTTAACCTGACTTCTGCGGGGTTGATGCTGCAGTCCAGGGCTTGGATTTCATGCTGGGGAGATATAACTCTGCTGCAGTTTGATTTAATCCTCGTTTACTGTTTATATCCTGGCCAGCGTGTAAAGAAACTGGTAATGAATAAGCACAGTAAAAGGAAGTATCTTGAAAAGCTGAATATTATATACAATTAAACCTGTTTCTTAAAGTAATTGGGAAATAATTGGCTGCTGTATCTGAGGTCTCAAAATGTCTGTTTTGACATGGAATAGAAAGAATGATATATGACCGAATATTTAGCAAAATTATAGGTCCTCCTTTCTAGGAAGGAGTGAAGTCCAAATAATTAGAGCTTGAATTGTGAAAAGCCGTAATAAAAAGACAGCAAGCTCTCTGTTCTCTTGTGTTTGCTGTTGCTGCTTGTTGTCCATTGGACTCCTCTTTTTTGTCCTATTATAGTCATTTTAAAGCCAGATGAATCCAAATATTTCTCTTACTCTCATAAATGCCATTGCTTCCCCAGCCAAAGACTGGGCTGTTCGAATCTCTTGTAGCCACCAAACGGGCACAACAGTCTTCAGATGTTTTCGCTGAAGGCATCTGAATGCAAGGCATATTTTTCCCTTTGTATCATGCATGTATAATAAATACATATGCAAATATATATCACAGAATGGTGAGGTTGGAAGGGACCTCTGGAGATCATTTGAAACTATTGTTGTATAACACAGAGGTGGCACCGTGCAGATATAATTAAGCTGTTACTATCTAATTATTATAAAAGCCGGCTTAAGCATTATATAAAGACCGAGTGCTGGTGATATCTGTCTACGTTTCAGTCTTGCCTCCCAAAAACATCCATTTTGATGGGTGCCAATTTCTTGAACCCTCAAGACTGTTACACGGCTGTTGAATTTTGTTCTGAAAATCGTCCTGTATCACTTAGGGAGATCCCAGGAATGAATGAAAACATAAGAGGAGAGGAGACCCTAAGCAGTTATTAGAATTTCCTCAGTGAATGCTCATACAGCACTCCTTAGGTACTAACATGATGTTTTGGCTAGACTTTAGGCAATCAGAATGTACAAAATCAGGATTTCCTTGCTAGCTATTTCCAAGAATACAACTTGTGCAGCCTCCTAGTGAAAGGCTCGGGTTTTTGAAGTCTTTTGAATCTTTCTCTCATCCTCTTCTAAGAGCTCCGGTGCTAGCGAACATTTTTGCAAACCTTGGGTAAGGTAAGGAAGTCTGGTATTTAGCAAACCTGCTGCCACGACAGCCGCCCAGCCCACGCTGCCGCCGCTCAGCCGCCCTGCGAGCCCCAAGGAGGGGGAAAGTCTCCGGGATTGAGCTCCACAAGGTTGGCTCAGGTCGCCTTCGGGTGGGTGGGACGGCCCGGAGGGACCTTAACCTCTAAACGGGTTGTTAAGGCTGGGTCACGCTTAGAGGGAGAAGTTATTTCTTTTCAGTGTTTTCAAATCGTTGGTCATTTATACGGGTGAGAGGTGGTGACGGAGGGAAGGAAATAGGGGAAACACTTGAGAAACGTGCTCAACCTGCTAGACAATCTGCTAACGCTGCCGAGGGGTTCAGCGGGAGACATGAGCAGTAATGTTCTTCTCGGTAATCTGGGCTTTGTAGAGACCATGAAAGATAACCTGGTCTGACAGGAGTCTGGTTCCATGCATTGATCATGAGCAACTTAATCTGCTTTAAAAGAGCTGAAAACAAAAATGAAGACAAGCCAGTGGTTTTATGTCGTGCCCTCAGTTGAGCGTTGGGGGTTGATGTGGTGCCTTTTAAAGGCAGCGCAGAGGAAGGGGGGGGGGGTTCAGCTTGTTCTGCAGCAAGGCCAGTGCTCTGGTGACCTGTCCCATGGCTACTTACATGGGAACCTACAGACATGAGGTCAAACAGGCTGTATAGCAACAGAAGAAGTTCTAGCAATTATGGAAATTTCCCAATTTCTCATTGCTGGAGTAAGGGAGATGTGGTTCGGCTAAACTAGGGTGTGCCACCACGTTTATTATTTCCAAATCAATGTAGGATTTTCCTTTAAAGAACATGTTTATCAATGTCTTCTAATAAGAAACCACCACGTATGCTCTATTTATTTATTTATTTTTGGTGAAACCAGTGCTCCTCTAAAGCAGCAGACAGCAGCAGAGCTCTACCAGGGGGGATGTTTGACATGTGAATTTTATGGAGTCTCTTGAAAATACCCCCAAAGGGCTGCACTGGAGACCTAGTGACCGAGAAATTGTAGCGGCTCTGCTTTGACAAAGTCAGAAAGTACAGCACGCGGCAGCAAAGGGCTTTGGGGTTTTAGAGAAATAGGTAATTGGAAGAGACTTGCCCTTGGATGACCTGGCTTACCGGGTGTTTAGAAGTCCCCTTTGCTCCATTAGAAAACACTTCCAGTTTCTGGCTCCGCGGGTAGACCGAGCTGAACGCGCAGCCGAGGCAGCACACCGGCTCCCCTGCAAGCCCTTGGGATTGCTCTTCGCGCCCGGGGCAAAGGGAGGCATGAATGGGGTGCAAAATTTTACACTTGTCACTGATCAAACCAGACGGCGCCCAATGCAATTCTGGCCATTCTTGCTGGGTGTTTTTCTCGCTCCCAAAAGGATAGATTTCCAGGTAAGGGGTTGGCAGTGACTGGCTCACTGTAGCGTTCGGAGTTACCCAATTGGGAACGAGCCAGCAAGAAAAGACACACACTGGAAAGAGTAGTGTGTTGGAAGGGCCTGAATTATTATTATTATACATATAGTCTTGTTGGGATCTGGTGCTCAGCTGGATGAGGAGCAAGATACCAGGGGCCTGTCTCCGAAGGATTTTGCCCCGTGTGGAGGTTTAGGCATTGGATTTTGTGGCTGCTGGTTTACAATTGGCAAAATGATAGCTGCTGCTCCTCTAGAAAAATCGCCTTCTCCGTAGAAGTGGGTGCCACCCCATAAGATGTGTGAGAATTACGTGGCTAAGGCAAGATCTGTGTTTTTTCAGTTTTCTTGCAGGAATACAGGAGCTTGGACCTCATGAAATTCATGCTCCTTTTGGCTCGTGGGGAGTTTTTTGAAATGGAGAGCCGTTATTTCAGTTGCTGCAATCTCGGCACGTGCATCTCTGGATGACTTCCCAGAACGTTTTATCACGTTTTAGTGCTGCAAGGAAGGGCTTGCAAGGTGTTTGCAAGAAGCGCAAGTCACAGGCTGCTTTCAATGGCAGCTAAACAGGAAATTTCCCTTTAGAGTTAGATGCTCGGCCGAGACCGGACTACTCGGTGCGTTATCACGTGAGCTACAGTGGCCCGAGCGGGCGCCTGCAAATTCACACCCCATTGCAAAGATCCGCGGCGGTGACTTAGAGGTTTCCTGGCAGTGATTTTAGCATATCCCTTTTTATTAGTTCTCCAGGAGCTGCTTCTCAGGAGGTCGCTCCTCCTCGGCAAGGGCTGCGCACGTAGGAACGCCGGCCACGAGCTCCTCGCGGGAATCCGGCTTCTTCCCAAACCCTATGGATTTTCCCCCTCCCGCTGCGCCCCGGGGCATGAAACACGCTGAGCCGCCGTGACTCTGCATGTGAGTCATAAGATTTACTGCCTCACCGAGTGTTTTTCGGATGTTGCTGGACCCGGCTGTCTGAGTAGCCTTCCTGAGTAGTTTTTCACCTTCGAATTACGGGAACACCCTTTAGCACCCAGAGAGGAATAGCGGGAGGCAGAGCTGCTGGGAATTACCCAAGCGTGTGCTCTCAGTTCAGGCTATTTTGTTTCTTCAGCCTTTTTGTTATTATTAATAATAGGCTAACGCTCAGGAGAGCCACTGCTGGTGCAAATTGCCAGGCTTGGGAGCTTGGGAAGCTGCACTGAGATACACAGTGCAGGCAGCAGCAATGGTTTGAATAACTGGTTTTAATTTTCTAGGCTCCCGATCTCAATTAATTTGCAGGGATTGCAGACAGTGTCCTCACTGTGAGAGGTTCCCTTTAGTGTATTTAAATCATCTGATACCCGCATATCGAGTATTGCCCTCTTTGCCCAATAATGCAGGGAGAATTATAATTTTTGAATACGGGGGAGTGGTTGGAGAGTTATTTGCATTATCACAAGATTGGACCCCATTTCCAACCTCAGGGCAATGATTTGCTCAGATATCTCACCCCTCCATAAAATCAAGTTTTTCTTTTGTCATTCTGCATAGCATCTCTTTCAGTGAGAAATTAATTAATCTTGCTTAACTTTTAGTGAGAAATTAATTAATCTCGCTTAAATCTAGATGTAGCGAGCCACATTTCAACTGGTTGCCTTAAGCTCCTTTTATAGCTAAAGAACCAAAATAAGCATTTTTAGGATGTGATTCACCTGTGCTATTTTAGATGCGTATTCCGGGATGAGCTGGCTCTAGCAATGCTATTTCCCCCTTCGATGCCAAAGGGAGTTTAAGCCGGTCCTGAATTTCAGCATAACACACTCATAAATCACTGTTCCTGTGTGTAGGCTGTGTCCTGCACGGATTTTGAGAGATGACCTCCACTGAGTCATCAGAAGAACCAGTTTCGCAGATAATGTGGTTTTCAAACATTTTGGCCTGCAGTTCTTTTGCTCACAAGTGCAACAGGGCTACTACTGTTTTCTCCTCTTTTATACTTCTCTATTTTTCGCACTGATGGCCTTCAGCAGCAGCAGGGTTATAAAGCAGCTCAATCTGCCTTGTCTCACTGGAACCCTGCAAGTTCCTTCAAAATATTCAAATTCTAGTGTGGGGTTGCCTTGGAAATAGCAAATAGAGAATGCTTTGTAGAAACTGCAGAAAAAAAAGTTAGAGAAAATGTCATGCATAATTGGAAGAAGTAATCGGATCATTCAAAAATGGGAATAAATTAAGCTTGCGTGACACATTCCAATTTTTAGTGTCAAGTTTGTCGAGTGACTAGTGCTGATTGTAACTGTGTTAAATCCACGTTTGCGCTCGGGTTGCTGGATTTGTTCTGTCTCAGCTAACCTGTTAGGTTCTCGTAAGGTAAATTATATTCTCTTAAATAGGGCTGCCCAATTGGTGGCTACTAAGCCGGGCCATTAAGAGACTCTCTTCTCAGAGACCTGAAGGTGTCATTAGGCTCATGCGAGTCTGAAAAACGGTGCAGTCGGTCCCAAGAGGTGGAGTGATAAAGGCATCCGTCCCTACTGCAAAGCGGAGGCTTTTCCAGCTGTGTCCGGTGCGGCTGTATGCCGGTTCGCCTGTAGGAGTGAGTACCAGTACAGCCAGAAATAGCACAGTCGCAGCCTGCGAAGTGCGCCCAGCGAAGATTAGCGATGAGGATATGTGGTCTGAGAATAACTAAAATATTTGTTCTGGCTTTAATAATCTGCATATCTAAACGATGAGGCCATAAAGTGGAAAGAATGATAATAAGAAAACGTCCTCTGTGCATCAGTGCACTGTGGAAAAAAATAAAAAGTGATGTCTTCCCCAAGAGGCTGTGCCAGCGGGGCAGAATTACTGCATGGGCTGCGCTGCCCTTCCTCCCTTCCCTCGTCTGGGGCGCTTGGGCTGTCTACACGGAACATGAGTTTTCTTGAAACGCAGTGGAAATCAGTGCCCCTTCTCTGCAGAGGGAGCAGTGCTTCGTCAGACCCTTCATACTGCAAATATTGAAGAGAGTATTGGCTCAAGTCTTGTTGTAGTTGCCGTTGATCAGCGTTCACGGAAGGACTTGGATGACACAAGGAGTAAGTGTAGGGCCCACATCTGAGGCTGGAAAAGAGGCTCTGGCTGATTCCTTCCACAAGCGCTTTCTGGTACTGTGTATTTGTCCCTTCTGCTTTATCCAGCCAGTTATACATATTTAGAGGGCAATTTTTTGAGGCAGGATTCTTCATTGTTTTATGACCCGTGGGCACCATTTCCCCCAGTTCTCAGGGCTGTCTTAGCCCTGTTTCCACCTGAAATCAGCAGTGAAAATCGTGTGGGTTCAGATCAGAACAGAGCTAGTTCAACACAGAAAATCCCGCACTGATGACTTATTCTGGTTCATGTACCATGTCTGGCACCAGAAGCAAATTGTTTAAGTGCAACTTGGGTGTATGTGTATATGTGTCTGTGTGTGTGTAATGATTTAATTAAATTAATGATTGCTTCAGCCCTGTCCGTAAGCAAAATTATCATGTTTAAGCATCTAATCCCATGCATATCCCTAGTTATCAGTGGTATCCAAGCGATCTGTTTTTATTTTCTTGGCTCTTGCAATATTTATGGGCTGCAGAGGTCTCCTGGGCAGGAGAAAAAAAAAAAAAAAAAAAAAAGGATAAATAGCAACTCGCTATGCAATAAATCACTCCAAATTTTGTTTAATATAGCTCACTTCTATTTTAAAGTCTAGGCTTGTCCACATGTTTTTCTGTTGCTGCTTAGTTCAAATTTATCCATCCCCCAGATCCTTATGATCCCCCATAAGGTACTTACATAGGGCAAGCAGATCCCCCCTGTAGCCTTCTCATCTTCCAATATATGCGCTTAAGACCTCATCCTGTCATCCTAGCAAAGGGCCTCCACACGCGATATTTGCAACCTGCTCCTTGAGTCACCTCACTGTTGCAAGTCAGCCAGGAAGAGAAACTTGGAGCCTCTTTCCTTTAGACCTCCCCAGGTTGCAATGCATTAAAAAATAAATGGCCTATAAACTCTCCTCTTCCCTGGCTTTGGAAGTGTCTTGTCCTGAGGGACATATGTTATCCCTGGATGTGGAAAAGGCTCATTCTAGTTTTGACTGTGAGATAAGGCAACGTGCTGGCAGTTTCTATTTTTCTTGAAAAAGCAGCTCTTTGCCCGTGGCTCGCTTTGTGGCCAGGCAGTCACATTTCACACCGTCTCCCTATGCCTCTCTCGCAAGGTATAATCGCGACTTTAGAGTTGGCACCACTTCTGTGTCTCAATTCATGGCTCAGGCAAGTACACACAGAGTGAAAATAGCCTTGGGGTTATCTGGGAAATAGCGAGAACCGAAGAGACGTGCAAAAATGGTCAGTTCTTCGCTGCTCGGTGGCTTCTTCCTTACTGGGAATGGCGAGTATGGACAATTCCCTTGCGGGCTGTGTAAGGCTAGTGCTCCTGTGCAGCAGGGAAGGCGCTAACCCTGCCCAGCACCTTCCCTTGCCAGCAGATACGGCTCCAGCACCCGTCTGTGCCTCGGATTAGCAGGGGCTGTGAAGTCCAGGCAAGACGGGACAGTAAATAAGCTGGCCACAAACTCTGGAGAGATGCTCGATGGCATCCGAGAGCAAAAGCGAGGTCGGATGAGGGTGTAGGAGCAGATGCGTGGGCAGTGGAAGCGCTTGGGAAAGGACGGACGAGGAGGTTGGGCAATGCCCTTCGTGCTGCCGGAGCAAGGGGTGCACCGAGAGGGCGAGCTAACTGCTGTCACCACAGTTGCCTCTAATCTTATTTTGGGGTATTTATAGTGCGTAAGATAACGTTCTCCCTCGAGCGAGCCCCCTCGCAGGCCCCTGGGCACGGGGGGACCGTTTCGTGCCAGCGGCTCGCGGAGCGATACTCCGACCGCTCCGAGGGGAGTGCTGCTGCTGCCTCGCCGGCTTGTCCCGAGCACGTCCGCAGGCCGGACTCGGGCGCTCCTGTGGCCTCGGTTAGGGTGCTCGAGCCTGGAGTGGGTAGGACAGCGAGCACAGAGGGAGCTGAAGGGTAGCGCCTCTGGGATAGCCTCCAGCTCGGACTTGAGATACTGCTTTGGATTCTCAGGCTTTTCCCTGTCCATGACTCGGTTGTGTATGTTATAAAAGTGTGAAAAATGGTTCCCCTTTGCTGCCTCTTTGCTTTGGAAGGCTGCTTGCAGCCCGTGTTCTCAGCAAACTGAATTTGACTTCCACATTGTTCCTTTTATTTGCCTTCATTATCTGCTTCCAGCACAGCTCTGCCGCACGGAAAAATTCACGTGTGTGTTATGCACACATATATACGCACACGTATTTGAAACTGCTGCTGGTTTGATCTGATTTTCTGCAGCAAAGTGTCAGAAGGGAAAAGAAAATAAACACTCTGTGGTTTTTGGGTCAGGGAATCAGGAAAGCTGCAAATAGCGTTAGAGCTCTCGCCCGCCTGTTTATGGGACAAGGGATCCCAAGAGTGAGAGGAAAGATAAATAACAACGTCCTGTATTTCTTCCGTCTCTCCACAACCATTGCCATTTCTGTATTGTCTGGTTTTGTTTATTAAACTTGCTAATTCTCGCTCCTGCATAGATGTCACATCTGGAGACCTGGAGCAGCCGCCTCAAGGCTCCCCGAGGCCTTTGCTGGTGACATCCTGCGTCCGTGCGGGAAAGGTTCGGCAGTCGGGAGACACCAGGGAGCCGCAGCGAAGCATGGAAGGCCGCGAGGGGGTCTCTTCCCTGCAGCATCCCTAGCCACGGCTGGCTGGAGCATCCTGCCGTGCCGCGCGCCCATGCTCGCCGTTGGGCTTCCCGTGCCGAGCGCACATCGATCGCTGCTAATGCAAGGGTAAAGCTGGGCTATTTGCTAGTGCTCTGGGTTTTGTAGGGATGCTAAGAGCGCTGTTCAATCGGAAATGCTTGCTCGGCACAGGGCAAAAGGGATCAGGATCGACTCTGTGCTGCTGCGCTGCAAATCATGCCTAGCCTTTTCCTGTTTATCTAGAAAGGCTGTTCTAGTTTTTCTGGGCCAAATTAAACATTGCTGCCTTTTTATTCAGTTCCCAATGCATATGTGTGTACACGCGCAGACTGGCATACGCAGTTGTCGTTCTTTTATTGTTGGGCTTGCAGTGATCCTGTCCAGAATGGTGACTTCTTTTCTAACATCGTGCAGGAGTGAAGAAGAAGTGGGTGCAGCTGTCTGAAAACCAGAAAGCAAGACAAAATAGACACATCAATATTTAGCATCTGTAGAGGGGGAACTGGAATGATAAGTAGACAAGGACCAGTTTGGAAAAAAGATTTTCTGGTGGACCAAAACATTTTGCATGGTTCTCCATGTGACGGCATTTATATGTTCAAAATTTCAGCACAGGGATCCTGAGACTGAACCCTGGTGAGGATGGGCTGCTTGACCATCCTCAGGGTGACAAAGTTGCTCCAGATCCCCAGCCTGAACCTCTTGTAGCAACCTGGGAGCAGGCATCACATGGGCTCTTTTTTGGAGTCCCAGCAAAGCTGGGCAGATGGGAGCCCAGGGATGACCTTCTAAGCAAGCTGTCAGCGAGGTGAGGAGATATGGATCTGCTTGGGGCTCAGGTCAAGATTTCCATGAATTCTTCTCGAAATTCTGCAGCATCTCTTTCAGCATCTGCAATGTTGTTCCATTTGCCACCCAAAAGATAAAAAGGAAATGTTGAACTATCGATTGTGAAAGAAAGCAAACACATTGTTAATCATTACATTGGAAAACTCCTTTGTTTTGGTAGGAAGCGAAATATTAGTAGTGAATTTAACACTGAGTGAATGTAATGTTGGTTTAGGGTGCCAAAAGTTTTTAAAAATGCAGTAGGAAAACAGGAGGAGGGCGAGTTGTCAATGTGCTGGTGGAAGAGCAAAGGAGAAGGCAGGAAGCCTAGCAGGAAGGCTTGGGCAGCTTCATGCATGAGGCTGCTCGGTGCCCTGCGGCACCTCAAGTCTCAGTATTTTCTGCTGGAGTAATTAACTCTTCCCTGTACATCTTCTTGCAACGTGATCTTCAAGTTTTTATGGCTTTAAACTCAGCATGATGCTTGGCAAGTTCCCTTACAAGGATTGTCACGTGGGACGTGAACTTGGCTATTCTTTTTTCTTTCTAAGTTGACCTTCAGGAGTAGCTTTGGCTGCTGGGCTGAAGGTTGATCTCAGGCATCTCTGTGTAAATTTGACATTTTCCTGAAATTTTTCACTTCCAACTTTCAGTAGGGCCATTAGTATAGCCTGGATTTTTGGCATTTGTTTTCTATAAACATTTTTTTTTTTTTTTTAAGACCTGTGGAGGTGGGAAGCATTCATATCAGAACTTTGTGTTTCCTTTTAAATTATGAAGGGCAATTTAGATGTGTATATGTATATATTGGGCACTCAGGCCCGATGGAAACGTCGAGCGGCCCTCGCTGCAAAGGGGATAGCCTCTTTTTCTGGTCTGCTCATTAGATATCTTAGATGTGTAGAGGTGGTTGTGTTCCCCTCCTGCTCTTCCTTATGAGCAACTTTGTTTTATGTCACCATGCAAACGTTTTTGCCTGTGTCACTAGTGCTTTTCACATCCTGTGTGTCTCGGGAAAATGAGTGTAGTAGGTGTTTCCTATCCAGATGGATCTTACCTTGTTTATTTGTTAACGTATGATAGAGTCATAAAATGAGGTGGAGTCAAACCCCGTGTCAATGAGGAATATGTCAAAGGATAATAAATGGGATTTCAGATGAGAGTTAGCGCAATCCTGATGATTTCTGCAAAAAGGCCTGGGCACAGAACCAAGTTTGCCTCCTTTTCTCATTGCTCTATATAAAGAACTCACATGCACAGATTTTAATTGCTGTGGGGAAAGGGTGCCAGCTCGTGCAACGCCTCCAGCAGCTCGCCTGGTTCCTAACCACTAGACTTCCTCGCTCGGGAGCGCGACAAAACATTAAGAGCTTGATACCATTTACACGTTTATAAAGTTCTTTCATGAAGCAGCAACATAGATCTTCGGCAACATGGCACAGTAACAGGATCAGGCTTTTCCCTAGATTTGCAGGCAGGAGCAGGCGTTTCCGACTTCGACATGGTGATGAGCGACAAGAGATTGATTTGAACGTGTAAAACGTCTGCAGTACCAAAAATAGGCCCATATTTCTCCCTGTCTTGGCTCCACTTGGGTTAGTGGAGTGGTGCCAAGGCTGGCTATGCCCACAGTCAATAGGACAACTGGCCTCCCGGCAGGAGGGAGCCTCCACAGGTCTGTTTTTGTGGGAATAGTTAAGTCGTCTGATATTGGCAGTACCCAGCAGCATTTTAGGAACATTCAACTGGACCAAAATGGATTATGGAGAGATTTCAAATCTATCCATCCTGCCTAAAAGACAACGTGTTAATGAAGGTATCTTCAAGCATGGAATGAGTTCACTTCCCTCTGTGGTTCTGAGCTATCAGGCCAGTTAGCAAGGTTTTAATTGTTAGAATAAGAATTTTTGGGTTTTTTCTTCGTCAATGTGCTAAGTTGGTGTTGCTGTATGTGGATATTAAATGAAGTTTGAAAGGAAGATCTGATTCTCAGTATACTTGGTCTAGCTGGTAGAGACGATCTATTTAAGAGCAGCCATCCTTATTTTTCATTCTATTTCCTGGTTTTGTTTGGAGAAAAGTGCTGACTTGCCCGTAAGCTCCTGAAGCACTGAGTGCGCCAAGAGCTTCCATGTTAAGGCCACTTAGCTCCTTGAAATCCACGTGTTAAAGACTTCATGGATATGGAGATGAGGCTTGCTGCTTCAGATGCTGCTTCGTGGGACTAAGGAGCTGCAGTTTGAAGCCTGAATCCTCAGCAGGTCCTGAGTTAGAAATGTTCACGTTGCTACTCCTGTGCACCTCCCAAAGCAAAGTGCTGGTTTCTCAAATTTTTTCTGCACCAAATCCCAGCCAGGGCTTAGGTAAACGTTTGCTGGACTAGAGTTATTCAAAGTTATTCTAAAGTTTTTCAAGCCAGGAGCTAGTCAGACACAAAGCTGCAGGGGGGTATTGCCCTGGTTTGGGACTTGCCTAATGCTTGTGATGGGGCAGGTGATGCTCTTGCTTTTGGTTCAGATAGTTAAGGATATTTAAGCAAAGCTGAGATCTAGAAATGCGTATGATTGAAAAAGGAGAGAACTGGCTGGACTTTTCAAAGAGGGTAAGGCAGTTCGGTTCCCAGGTATCACTGAAAGCAGTTTCTTTGGAAAATCCTAGCCTTAGAAGCAGGGAAAACCAATTGTAAGTAGTAATATGTCACTGCTGAAGACGGACCAAGATTAACGTCGTCTATCTTTGCAAATACAGCCTGCGTCTGGATGTGTTACCAATTTATGGTCTCCTGCTAGGGATGTATTTCCATTGCATATTGCATTTTGGTGGCATTATGCTGTAGTATTTGGCTAGATAGAACCAAGTATGGGTAACATCAAAAAGTAAGTGTTAGCTGACCATTGATTATTAAAAAAAAATTTGCTTCTAGGTAGCTACTTTTTATTGACCCCGCAGAGGAAACAAACAGTAATTCTAGGCCACTCTTCAGTAGCTCGGTGGGAATTCACAGTAAACCTTGTGTCCGCATTATTGATTCAGCTAAACAGCTGCCAGGAGAATGGTCTGGATGTGTTTGGGAAACAACCTCCTCACTTGAGAAAACCACATTCCAAGCAATGGAGAAAGCGCTTTTCTCCAGCTAGAATATTCAGTTCTCTGTCTTCGAAAGGATGGGTTTCAATAATTGTTAAAGTAGCAGTGAAAGGAATGATTTTCTCTTAATCAAATTAACTTCGTGTGTTTGTGATGCCATGCTGTAACGGAGCCAGTTTTCCAAGATGCAAACAGAACAACACAACCTGGCAAGCCCTGTGCCTCTGGGATTGGTGGCCTGAACCTCATAAAACATGTAAGTGAAGAACAGAAAATAAAGCTGTCAGTTACATCTCCTAATAGCTTTTAAACATTGCTCTATTTTATTGTAAATCTAAAATTAGCCGTGTTTTCAGGCTTGGATCTTTGTCAAGGTTTTCTTGCAATACAATTTAGCTATCAAGACTGAGTTTTCCATGCAGTGGAAATGGTCTCGTGGCACTTCGTGTGTTTCTGCTCCCCTGACTACCAGTCCTTTTATACGGTAAATCCAGCTTGGTTTGTCAAGTCATGGGGCTTTGAATTTGTCTTCAGATGGTTTGTAGTGGTTCATAAACGGGCGCTCGCACATCGCGCCGTGCAGCGGAGTGAACGTGGGCAGATCCGTCTCAATGGGATGGATGAACAGAGATGAGCGCTTTGTAAGCCGCGATTAGTGGATAAAGGGACTAGAGTGAAAACACGGTTCCTCATTAAAAAAAAACAGCAAAACAAAACCCCCAAACCCTCTTCGAGCTGATGCAAAGCAGCCTGCAGAGTTGGTGGATATGAAAACATGAGTGATAAAAAAATACTCCCCCGCCACCAGCACCGTCCCTAGTTAACATAAGGACTTTGCCATCCAGGGGAATTTTAATTACGGAGCAGCGGGCCAAGCAGGAGGCCTGGGAGATCCTGCAGCAAGGATAGCGCGGCCATGGGAGACAGCCCCCCAGCCCCCCGGACCGCCCTGAGGACCCCCTAGCCCCGCTCCCCATCACAGTGCAGCTGCTGCGCTCCAAAATGGGTAGGGGGGTTGCGCTGCAGCGGCGAGGAGGAGGAGGGCTGGGCGCTCATGGAGCACCCGCTCCCGCGTGGGTTGCGGCGCCGCCGCTGCCTCGCCCTGTGACGCCGGGCATGAGATGACAGCCACGGAAGGATTCGGCGTGCGGGTCTCATCTGCCTGAGCTGCCTAAGTCCTAAAATGCTATGCTAATCCCACCACCTAGTCCTGGTGACACCTACACACCAGAAATGCCTCGGTTTTCTACCAGAAAGGTTCTCGGATGCAAAAATCACGCCATATTTTTTCAGAGAATCGTTGTGGCTGGAAAGGACCTTCAAGATCATCAAGTCCAACCGTAAGATAATTGAGTCCAACCACATCTAAAACCACCGAGAAAAGCAAGGGCGGCAGCCAGCCAGGACGCACCAGCCCCACGGGATGGGCTGCGAAGCCTGGTTCACCCTGCGCACTCTGAGGAGTTAAAATGGGCAATTTTGGGACCGCTCCTGATGGCCTTGGCTCTGCGGAGCAGCGGGTTTGGGTTTTCACCTCCCTGCCAAAGAGCTCGGTGGTTGGGATGCTCGTCCAGGATTTAATTCCAGGGAAGTTCACTGCTTCCCTTGGCTTGATATTTCAGAACCATCTTCAGGCCAGAGGGCAGGTGTGGACGTAGAAGCAGAGGAAGTGCCACAAGTCAAGTCCTGCAGCACACGGGGTTGCGACGAGGAATTGGAAGCCACCTTCCTCTTCAGTGTCGCACAGTGCCTTTGTGTCAACCCTGTCCCCTGAGGAGCCTTAGACTCTCCCTCGGGGCCTCGAATTGCCGTGCTTGGCTGTTCAGGAGCGTGCTGCGGGGACGCACAGGGATGAAAGCCGCGAGGAGGGAGCTGCACGGAACGGGAAGCTGTGACTCGTGGCGCGGCGCCGCAAGGCTCGCCCATGCCCAGTGCCCAGCGCTGCTCTCATCGCATTAGATTGCTCAGTGCTCCTTCAAATCCCTGTTGATCCCGGCCGTGGGGGGGAGCTTTCCCGAACAAAAGCCGAGCCGTGAGTCATCTCCAGGAGTTTGGATTTGAAAGCGCTGTTATTTTTTTCCGAATCGGTAAGCAACCCGCCCACCCCGCGCGCACTCTCCGAAGCATCCTGGCCGCCGGCGCGCTGCGGCACGGCTTGCACAGAGCCCGCTTTGTACTTTGGCACCGTCATGGAGTTTCCTGCCAGCTGAAGCCACTCCTCCCTTGCGGAGAGATTTTTTGTTCCTGATCGGAGTCGGGAGGAGCAATCGGAGCGCCGCGGCGGTTTGCAGCGCTGTCACATCGCCCCCTTCCCCGGCTCGGGCTCGGCTCCGGTGCGCGCCATGTGCTAGCGGGGCGGCGCGGGCGTTGAAAATGAGGTGGCAGCTGCTTTCCCTTCTCTTTGACAGCTGAATTTTTCCCCGCTATTTTATTTTTCCTCCACGTTTTCATGCCTGGCACCGAGGTCTCCGGGAAATCTCGTGACCGCTGTTTTTGTTCAACCTGCCATCAACCTGCGTTTCTCCTCCGGCCGCGGCGGCATTGCCCTGTTCACAGCTACTCTGGCTTAAGAAGCTTGATTCCCTAAGGCTCCTCTCCAAGGGCATCGCTCATTAGCACACTGAGCTACATCTGCTTCTTGGCTAAGACTGAAGAAAGACATTTTAAGCTGGAAATCCTGTCCGCTCTCTCCGTAGCTCACGCGGAAGGGGAAGCGGATGCGTCAGCAGGTTCTTTTGCTGGACCGAAAGACTCCTGACACTGGAGATGCAGTGACGAGATGATGGAGTGACGGTCTCCTGTTTCCCCAGGGAAGGAGGTGGCAGCGAAAGGAAGGAGCCAGGTACATAGCAGCAGGAATCGGAGAGTCAGAGGAGGAGGACAGTGGTGAAGACGTGAAAATAAAATCAGAGAAAACAGGTGGAAGGCTGACACGAAGCTGGGAGATATTTTAGGTTGCAAGTGTCTCTTTTTTTTTTTTTTTTTGCCTTTTTCCTTTTTTTAATTCTAAGCTGCTATTGAAGACCCCCGCTGCAAACCAGGCTGCTTGTGCAGAGCAGCTTCCCAGCCGTGCCCTTTTCTCTCTCCCCACCTGCTGTTGCTGCTGCTGCTGACAGGAACGTGGTAGGAAAGCAGAACGAGAAAATGCCAGCCATCCTGGTAGCCTCCAAAATGAAATCGGGACTACCGAAACCCGTGCACAGCGCCGCTCCCATCCTGCATATCCCGACGGCGAGGACCAGCCCGCAGCCCTGCTACCTGAAGTTTGGCAACAAGGTGGAGGTGACCAAGCCGTTGTATTCCAGCCAGCTCCCTCTCAAATGTCCGAGCAGCCAGGAAAGCGGAGGGGACGGACTACCCCCGAGGAAGAGCAGCTCTGGAGAGAACGGCTTTGACACGCAGGTCAGAAAACACGGGCGTTTCGGGGATGGAGCTCCCGCAGCGGCCGCGGGCGGGAGCAGCGGGAGCAGGGAGCGTGCGCCGGCCGGGAGCGCGCTGAGCGCAGCAGATGGCCGGCCACGGCGAGCAGAAGCGATTAGCCCCGCGTGGGGCTCGGCGGCCAGCGGGCTCCCCCCGCTCGGGAAGCCACCGCTGCACGCGGCCGAGCCTGGTAGAAGCTGCTGCTGCTGGGCTGGGAGAGGGAAGTGTTGGCTGCTCCGAATTTTCCTTTCCTTTTTTTGCCTGCCGCAAGGAATAACATCAAGGCAGTCCTCCCTGCCGTGTCGGTTTGAAAATCCTCGGCCTGCTAACCTGTTCTCTTAAGGAGAGCCTGGTGCTGACTGGGCGCGTTTGGCCCCGTGCCCTGCATTCAGGACGTGCTGCCCTTTCTTTGCTGGTGACAGGGTGGCGCGTCGGGCCGGGCTAACGCGGCTGCAGCGGGTGCCCAGGTTGGTGACAGGGTGGTGGCAGCAGCCTCGCATGCCCTCAAGGGAGAAACGGACACTATTGCTTTTCCTCGTGCTGTTTTCCATCCCTATAGCTGTGAAATGCCGGCAAAATGCCTTTTTATAATACCACCTCTCCCAGATGTGCCTTTGTTTCCACATAGAAATTCACCTTTCGGCACAAGTGATCGTTACTCATAAAGACTTTCTCATCTTTGAATAGATTTTAATCAGAAATATCCTGCTGTAGCAGTAGCAGGTTACAGCAGAAAGGAGAGTAGTGTGTGTGTGTGTGTATATATATAAATACACATATGTATATATATGTGTGTGTATCTGTATTTACACATGTGGAACAAAACACATTTTGTATATACTGGTATTAAAAGAGTCTTCATGCTAATGTATTATATTTAAACAGGAATGATTTTTGGCTAGAGAAATCTGGGGTGATTTTGGATTTTGAACTACTTCCTAAAAGCAGTGGGAGAAAAACCCCGAGCGTTGTCATTCCCAGTACCCTCAGCAGATGACCAGGTCAGTTAAGGTGTGTGCCAGGGAGGTTCATTTTACTCCCCACTCTTTTGGGTAAATATCGCCCTTTGCAGTCGTTCTTCCTGATGCGGCTTTGGCCCCTCTGCCCGCGTGAGCTTGGGTGCTGTTGCTGTTCAGGGTGCCAACTGGAGGCACTGGGGGCGTTTCTCCAGACCGGTTGACTTGAGGGCACCATCCTTTCCTTTTGTTCCCTGGCCCCATTAAGGGAGGAGAAGGAATGGGATGGATGGATGGATGGACGGACGGACGGACCACTGCCAGATGCTGCAGCAGCAACAGAAAAGCTTTTTCCTAGGAAACCAGCATTCAGGTATAGAGGTGCTTGCTGACAATAAACATCCTGAGGCTTCGTCCTAGACATCTCACTAGGACGAAGTAGCTAAAGGGCCACATGTGCACAATATAGGAGCGATCATTTGTTTCCCTGATACTTGCTCTTAAGTAGCAGTATGACCCTCACTGCTTTACTGCACAGGCACCCAGCATCCTCTGTGCCCTTGTAAGAGAGTTTAGATCCATAAATCGGACGGATGCTGACTGTTTTGGCACCTCTCTTCTGGAGAGCTGGGACCCCACGTGGAATTTCTGGCCTGGGGGAAGGACATCATATCCTTCTTTTTTAGGCCTTTTTCTCTGTACTTAATGCACTGATTTATTCTACAGAGGAGGCTGCATCTCACACTCTGCATATTTTGAGCCTGATTCTCCTGAGCACCTGGATACTTAGTGAGTGCCTATTTGTAAAAATAGAGAAAAATCAAGGTATTGCATTTGGGAAATGTGATAGGAGTGACAGCTTCTGAATTTTGGTGGGGCAGGGGGAATGATTTTACGTGCATAAGGTAGAGTTCGGAGTGACTGGAAGTGTTGTGCCTTAATGCCATGTAAGGGCAACGTGTTATTTTAAATGCTCTGCAATTTATAAAAGGCATTCTCCAGGGCCTTGCAGAGGCGCTTTCCAAAGAGAGCTTGCGGGGTTTTATCATCAGGCCTGTTGCAAACGCTAGTCCGAAATCTTAGGCTGATGAATCATGGCAGTACCGGTTCTATTTTGTAGTCTTTGATTTACGGCTCCCATTCATTTTTCCGTGTTAAATTCCCTGCATTTGGCACAACAGAATCCTGCTGTTGCACTGGTGCTTAATTGGTCCAGTTTGAAAACAGCGCCAGTGCACTATGCCCATGTTGAGAGCGCGATGTTTTGGAAATATTTAACTTTGTTTCCAGAGAAACTTCCGTCAACCAGACAGCAAGATAGCGATCTCTCCCGCACAAAGTGGTATTTATTGGTTTATTTTGAAAAAACATTTGTATTTGGCTATTAAAGTAGCATTAATTATTTAAGACAGTACTCATTGCTAACGAGAAGCCCTCGGGCAGGGTGAAAGTGTGAGCAGGGGGTGAGCAGGAAGGTACAACAGTCTGTTGCTGGGTTATTGTGGATCCGAGGGGTGTGTTGGTTGCTGTTGCGGTCTATCCTCTAGCTTCTTGATGCTTCCCCCTCTGGAGAAGCAGGAAAATCAGGACTGCTTGTGGGTCAGCAGGTGGAGTAGTGCTAGAGGAGCAGGGTATTGATCTCGTCCTCTTCCTAAGCTACTCCGAGTCACTGTGCTAAGTATTTGTTTAACTTAGTATTAAACCGTGTAAATACTGCCTTAACCAACCGGAACGTTTAGCTGTCCTTAGTACTTTGGGATTTTGTGTGTGTGTGTGTTTGTGTGTGTGTGTGTGTGTGTGTTTGCAAATACCAAACTTGAACCTGTCTTGCTGCAAATGACACTGATTTACCCCTTTTTTCTCCTGTGGCAGATTCGGAAGGCAAGTGGTCACAGAGCGGTTATCACATCCTCGCTTTTCTCTTTTTCTACACAAAATGAACCAATTCTTTCAACCTTTCCTCTCTGGTTTTCTGTTTATACAGAAATATAGAACCTCGTGTAACTCTTCACGTTTTCTGCTTAGCTCTCCCCAGTTTGTCAAGATCTTGTGTGAAGAGTTTGATTCAAAACTGGGCAGTCTTCTACCTCATTAGACCCAAGTACAGTAGTTGTCTCTTCTGTCCCACCCATGAGTTGTCAGTTGTTGGAGTCTTCTAAAAAATATTTATTTATTTACTGCTAAGAGCCACCCTGT
This sequence comes from Nothocercus julius, assembly GCA_013398735.1. Taxonomy (NCBI): domain Eukaryota; kingdom Metazoa; phylum Chordata; class Aves; order Tinamiformes; family Tinamidae; genus Nothocercus; species Nothocercus julius. The sequence goes on along the minus strand of VZSV01000266.1, from coordinate 404,182 downwards.
TCACTCACATTCTGTTTGGGATTCCCTGTGCTCTGATATCACGGCCTACAGTAAAACAGCCTCGCTCAGATAGCCCTCGTTTGGGGCTTTACATTAAATTTTCTTTCCTTAGCCTTTTAGTTCTTTTCAAACTACTTTTTCCAATCTGCGGGGATCACTTGGATTCCTAATGGATCTCCCAAGTGCTTGTAGTACCCGTGCGCGTTAGCAACATCCTTAAATGTTGGTTAGTGGCTGTTCTGTTGCTCAAATCAATGGCAGTAGGTAATGGTAGAGAAGCTCCACTGCAGATGTGTGCAAATCTACTTGATAGGTAGGATCAGATAACGGGCTGCTGAAAAAACTCCAGGAGCCCTGGAGCTCAATCCAGATGAGTTCTTGTGGTTTGGATATTAGCAATTACTTTTCTATATTTTAATTAATTTTATCAAAAGCAGTTTCTACTTCCAAATCACTTTCTTGCTAATGTCAAGTTTCACAGGGAGAGAGATTAAAAAAGTACCTTGCTGAGAAACAGCCCCTTCATTTCCCCCGTGCAATAGCCCTTCTTATTTATGGTGTGTTAGGCTTCACTGTAGAACCGTCTTGCAGAAGGGATGGAAATCAAGCAAGTCTTATTCTGGACCCAATTTAAAGTTATATGTGCATAAAGTAGCCTTGTGTTTTTGAGTGCCACTGTGAAGGCTGCCTCAGTGGTAGAAGTGGGTCTTGTTACCACCGCTATTCCAGTTATAAAAGAAATGATAAGAAATGTAGTCAATAATGCTGATAACGAACATCGAAGACAGTTGTCTTGAGCTTTTGGGGAAGAAACCAAGTCAGGTCACTTTTTAGGATGTCTGCAAAGGAGGAGAGTTAGAAAAATGTTAGAAAAACTATAGATTTGGGCTAGCAAAATGTATAACCACAAAGTTAATTTTAAATGGATGTTGACTTCAGTGAGCTTGCTTATGTGATTATAGTTATGTCCTAAAAAATTCCTGTATCTTGCTCTCTGAAGGATTTTTTGACATATATAATAAACAATCTTGGCCTATTAAGTAACCTATTCCAAAGCTTTCCCCTATTTAGAATTGTGATGGTTTTGATGGTATTTTAAAAGATATATGTATTATTAAATACTAAATTGTAACAGGATTGTCCCAAATGAAATATATACAGAGTATAACTCAAGAAAACAATTCCTGACTTGGTTTTGCTGGGCTTACTAAATTGCTGCTTTAGAGATCCATCAGGTGGCATAGAGAGTGGCCTGGTGTTTTTGCTCTGCTTTCAGCTTAATTGTGGCAGTTCTTCAGCAAACACACACTTGGTCATCTCCTGAACTTCAGTTGCCCAAGAAGCAATTCCAAAGGTATTTATTGTAAATCTAGGGCCACCCTTGAATTGGGTCAAGTTTTTACGGACCCTGATGAGTGTTTTTGAAACATTCGTTCCATATGACCTTCTTTTTCTCCCTTTTCCTATTTTTATGCTGCTTCTCTGATCTCTGCTAATTGGTAGTATCAAAGGGGCTTCCAATTTTTTTAATATGCTTAAGAGCCCTCCTTTGAGATAGAGATGCTTTTAGTGTTTTATAAATGGATGGCTAAGGCATAAAGACACTTACCAAGGTCATAAAGTCTGTGATGCTACAGAAAATTACTAGCTAGTCCCCTGACTATCCATTATCTTTCTCCTGTGTTGCTGCTTGTTAATCAGTTCAAAATGCCTATGTAGCCTGGTGGCTACATGTTCTCCCATGTCCTTGAAACTTTCTTTTTATTACATGAAATTGCATTTCCTCTGCAAAGTCTTTCGCTTTTTCTTTGTCCTTGTAGCAATTGTTTTCTTCTAATATCCTTAATCGATACTGCTTTTTAAAACTAAAATCACAACATAAAAAGGGATCTGGTAAATAAAATGTGAAGCATTCCCGATTGGTACCTGAGAAGTACCAAAAAAGAAGGAAAACCATTAGCCCAACACCAGCAATGCTCTTTAAAAATTGTAATCAATATATGAAGTATTCAGATTACATCCATTATTTTTTCTATTCAGAGAGGGTCAGAAAAGAAAACCCTTAATAAGATGTGAAGGGTGGATTTGGTTTTTGGTTTTGGAAAATCATGGCTGGTTTTGGCTATTTTCACTTTCTGTTGGAGAGTCCTTTGAGAAACATGGTCTACTTTGTCACTGCCGTTTCCAGACTGTCTCACCTCGAGATTTCCATATCAGGTTAGTTAGTAGAGCAGTTTAATGCTTTCAGCATACAGGTGTCCTTTTCCTACTAAACTGAAGAAATAAAGGAGGGGTTTGTATTAATAATTAATTCTGGATGAACTTCTTAAACCTGAAATATGAAATGAATATTCTAAGCACTCTTTAAGAAGACACATTTTCGAATGAAGTGGCATCTGAGTCTTTAATGGAAAAGACTGTGTTTTCTATTCTTCCATTTTTTTAATTTGCTTTCTGCTTGCTTAAGCTTTGAGGCTAAATGTTATACTTGTATTCTGGTGGAAATCAAGAGATGTTCTTAAAATTTAACCCACTGACTTCATTTATTTTTTCATTGTGACAAACTGTAGAATCTCAGCGAAATCCAGATTCATTCTCCTGAGAAGTTTACCTGGCTAAAAATGCACTGGTTGGATCTTATTTTTAGAAACATTTATATGTGAAATGTATAAATGGTCAGATTATATGTGTATTATTAGATATGAACTGTTGGTACATTTTGTAACAGGACGCTGCTGGTTTTCCATTCACCAAGAACTGGAATTCAGTCAAACACTTGGCGCTTACTTGTATGCCTCTAATTTTATCTGTAAATTGTTCTTTCTCTAATGGTTTGTGGAAACATTTTGAGTTTCTTCAGTTTTGCAAAACAAGGGGATGCTAAAACAAAGGGATGATAAAACTTATTTTAACAAATGGCTTATTTATAATAAATACTTGTGAAAAGAGGTTACTTTATTTTAAATCAGGCTAAGATCCCGAGTTTTACTTTGATCCCACTTCTATTTTCCGTTTGAAAGTATTTTTAGGTGTGTTATCCTTGGATTATTTCTCATTTTACTTTGGGGTTATTTTAGAGTTGGAAGCAATGTGTGGGAAAACAATGAACGAAAGGAGAAAATATCTCACGTCTGGATTTCAAAATACTCTTTTACCAGTATTTTTGTCCCTGTGGCGGTTCAGTTTTAGACTTCCTTCTTTATATACACAGGCAAATATATAACCTTATGGAGTATTTAGATCAAGACTGCATTGACTGGGGACGTCCAGGTGTCGGTTTGGAGCAGTGGTTGGAAGAGTCTATGGAGTCATAGACCATCAGGACTATGAAACATGAATTTTGGCTGAATAATGGATTCCTTTTTGAAAGCCGAAGTTTGCCGATGGCTATTTTTCTTAGCATGGGACTGAAATTAGAAGTAACTTTAGTATTGATAAGCTAAATGCTCTTTTTGTAAGAGAATTTTAAAAAGCTTGTAACAACTGTTTCCATGTCGCATTTATTTTGGCTGTTTACGAGGTGATGACAATTCTAAGGAGGTCATTTCCAGTCTACTTGTCCACCCTTTGGTTGTCAGGCTATCAAGTAATTTTGATTCCTCTGGAAGCTGAAACTATCAGGCGTCTTATTGAAGTCAGAGCAGATACAAAGTTTCATGCCATACTTTTGGAGTTACAAATTTAGCTTTAAACATGTGACAGCATAAATTCATTTTTTCTCAAAAAAAATCCTTATAGAACAGTTTTTGTGCGGTGTATCTCAGGTCAAGAGGACGGGAACGAGGAACATACAGAATATATAAAGTGCCACATCTCCATTTGCAGAGGTCTGTGCCCAGCTTCGCTCATGGATGGATGCCACTGGATGGAGCCAGTGATTAATGGGTCAGGCTGTGGGGCGAATTTGATGGCCACGTCCTGTTTTTGGGACCGTCTGCGCAGTCTGGGCTGCGGTGCGGGCGGAAAGGGGCTTTCGCTTCATGGGATGTGCTGCTTCGCCTGCACACCAGCGAATCTGCGCGTCGGCAAGGGCAGAAACCCGCACCCTTTGCTCCCCTCCACGGTTTGGGGTTTGCGCCCGCACTTAGCCCGCTGCTCCCCCGGCAAAGCGTTGCAGTTTAGGTAATTTTGCCACGGTTATTCACCGCTTGTATAAATGTGCGTTCAACAGGCAGCAAGGCCGGGCTTCCCGTGCGCGCTGTGGCCCTGTGAGCGAGCCCTGCAGTGCGAGGAGCCTCTGTTCAACCACGTTGGCAAGCGCCGCGGAGCCGCTGGGCGCAGTTTCCTCCCTCCTGCTTTTTTTCCTTCGGGAAGCTGGAAATGGCACGGCCGAGTTGGGCAGCCGCTCTGCATCCTTCCCTGCAATGCAGTTAAATGCCGGGCTGGAGCGGGTGGGAGCGAGGCTCTTCTGCATGATTTAAAATGCCAGCTCGGTTTAATGTGGAGCAGCTGGTATAGCCTTAACTCCTTCAGGAGAAAACTTAATACCAGCAGATCGCATTATCCAGGGCTGCAGGGCATTTATTTATTTATTTTCCCCTCTCTTGCTCCACTGTTTTGCAGGGCGTTTGCAGAGCTCACTGCCAAGTGTCTTGGCAAAGGCTTTGGCTCTTCCTTGGTATTTCTGTATCTTGCAGAGGTCACAAAATAATTGAACGTGCCACGTGCCGGGCACCCCTTGCAACCTCGCGAGCAGCCTGCCCCTTGTCCTGACCTCGGCGGAGAGGCCTCTGAGATGTGACATGATGAAGGCTCGGGAGATTAGTCCAAAGAGGGACAGGTGTAGAGGCCTGGATTACATGGATTACCGCATCCTCAATTTCTTAGGGTTAAATTTCAAGGTTGCAAAAGGATAATTCTGTGATTACGGAATTAGGAGGTGTCACTGCTGCGGGCGCCGTGCAGGCAGCCAGTGTCATCTTGTGAGGGAATGAAGAGCTGGAGGATCAAAGAATTCCTGCACGATCCCGAAATAATGAGCGCAGCCTCAGTGAGAGGACAGAGGGAGCGTAATCTTTTAATACCCACCCTTCTCCAAAGGGCCCTTGGCGCAGGCAGCTCCCGGGCGCGCAGCCGCACCGTGGTGCTGCTCCCTCCCTCACGCCGGTCACTTATCCACGTGGAGATGCCGCCCGCGGATGGCGTCCCTAGCCAAGTCCAGGCTTTCTGAAGGCACCCGTGAAGGAGCTGTTTCTTCACCTCTGGAAATATTTGGTTCTGGTGAGCCCTGAATTCAGCTGAGGATTCCCAGTGCTTGAAAATATTCAGTTCTGGAGATGCTTATTGGTCTCAAAAGTCGTGAAGCTAGAGAAAAAGCATCACCCCTTTGCTTCTTTTGACATGTATGAGCCCTTCTACATCCTAGCTGAATTTTAAGCGTTTTTATTACTCCTTTTAAACCTTTATGTTGGAAGATAGCTGCCTAATTACTCAACAGACATCAGTGCTCTATTTAGCGTGCAGATAGGAAAGCCGTGTCCCTACAACAGAAAGGCCAAGTCTCCCCTAATGAAAACAGATGATGGTCTTTTTGATCCAGAAAGCGAAACCCCTAAGAAGATGATTTCCTCTAATTTCCTTCCGTGAATGTAGGCAAGATAAGTTGCCCTTCAGGATGAACTGTTTTATTATTCCATCTTCTGTTGCCCCTGTGCAAGCTTCCTAGCATGCCTGCACGCTGTGGGAGATTATAGCCCTGCACTTTATAGTCAAATCACTTGTGTCCTAGTGTATTCATACGGGACCCTAATTGAACATGTGAAAGTTTTTGGTGTATAAGAGGCAAATAACGTTAGACTTTTGAGAAAGGACTTGCTAATAATTGTGCTCAGAGGCAGAAAGCTTTTCTGAGCAACATTTATCAGCTGTTTTTCATTCGTTTTTGTAACAAAAGGATAGATTTAGGGACAACGCTGGCTGTTAATATGAGGATTCTTGGCCTCTCAGGGATCCAGGCTGGACCTGCAAGGCATAGTATTTTATACCTTTCAGTCCTCCATCGCACAGGTTCTAACTCACTGGATTTAGGACATCCCCAGTTGATCAACTCTTTGGAAAACCAGATTCGCCAGCCTGGGCATGCTGCAAAAGGGCTTGATAAGAGCAGCTTTTCCCCTTTCCCACTTGAATCAAAGCAAGAAATAGTTGTTTTAAAATCTTTTTCACTGCTGATGTATGGGTTTTAAGAAAATGTGAGGAGGTACAAGACTCCTCGTTATTTCTCTGTTAGGAGAAGATCCTCAACTGCAAGCAGAATAGGATACCGTTATTCTGTAATGCTGAAAATCATTTAAGGAGAAGACTAGAATCCAAGGCCCACACATGCTGTTTCCAATAAAAATGAGGAGGCTGTGGGCTCTGGGTTGCCGTCTGCACTTGGCTTCGATGCCATCTGCCCACGAGGAGAAAATCACCAGCGGATCAAAAATAGGAGCATGTCCTGCAATTACCAAGCTGCGTAAGCACCAGTGACACATAAAGACCTTGTGAAATTCGTAATGCAGTCCAATTGGTCTGAAAAGGAGAGAAAGAGCAGGAGGAAAAGCCAGGCCTTCCTTTGAAATTTGAGGAGGGGGACTGAAAAAGGAGGTTTAAATATTGCAGCATGAACTGCTTGATTGGCCGCATTAGGAGCAGCGAGGGATCTGCAGGGTGTTAATTTGTAGCAGGTAGCACTGTAAACTGGGAAGTATCTGTGAAGGCAGAAATTATGCTAATTTATGCAGCTCTCATGGCTACAGCGGTTTAAAAATAGCCCCTTCCCTAGAAAACTGGTGCTACTGTGTAGCTGTGTGCAGCAGGTTTCTCTTTGCGCCTCGCTCTGCAGATTGCAGCAGAGCGAGCAGAGCGCACCCCGAGTTCTGCAGCCTTCATCCACAAACATCCAGGCCATCCGAAAGAAATATGCTAGCCCTTGGGCTTCGAAGTGGCGTGGAGGCCTGGGTGGATTTGGGGAGTAGCACGAATGAAGGGAAAAAAAAGCCCGTGTGTTAATCGTGATCAAAACCAATTTTCAAGTTGTCATATTTGAACTGAATTTGCAATGAGAGTGGGTGAAAGTGTGAAAGAACAGGCATGTCGCAGCTGGACTCAGTGGGTAATTTCTGGTTCTGAGTTCTTATTTTTAAATTTGGAAGGAGGTAGAACATATCCCGTGGCTGAAGCCGTAGCCATGTGAGCCAGATTGCAGACAACATACAGAAAAAGCGACCTGGTACAAATGGGCATGGTGCAAAACCCGCGTCCGAGCAGCCGCTCCGGTGAGCAGGGACCGCATGGGGTCCTGCCTGCCCAGAGGTAACCTTGCCAGTGGTTTGACATCCGCGTGGGTGAATCCTTGCCGTCCGAAGGATGCAGGAGCTCCGTTTCCGAAGTCTGCAAGGTCCCGACGGGAAGATTTGTGCGGATGCCCTTTCCTTGCCGCGTGCGCAACGCCGGCCTCCTGCTGCCCCCCCGCGGCCGCTGCCCACAGCTTGGCTGCTTTATGGTCGGGACAGAAATGCCTCGCAAAGCAACGTGATGCTTAAGAAAGCTGTAGAGGAAGCGCTTCATTTCAAAAAGGATTTCTTCTAATTTCGCAGCTGGAAGTGCAAATCTTCGTGGGGTCGGTGTTTTCTTGCAAGGGGCTGTGGGCTCTTTCCTAAATGCCCATATTTTTGTTATAACCAACAGAGAGTGTCATGACCGTGAGACTCCAGCCTATGTGACGTTCGGACCCCCGAGCCGGCTGACGACCAAACGTTTCCCTCGAAACCATCTCCTTGTTCGAGCGTCTCTTGGGTGCGAAAGGATGGGCTGTCGGGAAAACCATAAAGTTTCCGGCTTGCGCATCCGGAATCTGCCCTTTCTCAGGTAGCTCCTCATAGAAATCCAACAGGAGGCAGCAGGATGTTGGCCTGGCCTAGCAGCATTTCGGACTGTCCCCGCTGTGGGCTTTGCTGGCGTACGGGAGCAGAGTTAATGAATATCTCCAAATTGCTCCCAAACCGTCCCCTCCCTGCATCACCCGTGCAAATGTGATTTCCGGAAGTGATGAGGGTCTTATCTTAATGAAATTAGTGGATCATTATCAAATGATGACTTTTTGCTAGTAACATAAGCGACTTAATTGCCCTTTTATTATATAGAATTGTAATGCAATCCTTTTAGGAAGGGTATAATACAGATAAATAGTAGTTGGCAGGACGGCGGGGCAGGGGGGGCTGAACAAAATTCCCTGCCCATCCTCTCCTGTTCTGTGACATCCTCAGTCTGTAGATTAGTCCACCCATTCTCTGTCTCCACAAGTGATATGGATCTGCTGGAAGAGTTCAGAATATTTGGCGCTAAAGTGCTTTATATAGGTATTTTCCTACCAATCTTCCAGGCAGCCACCAAGAACTAAAATCATCTTTGCTGGGCTAAGCACTTGGAGAGCAAACCAGAGAACAGGGGTAACACTCATCTTTAGGGAAAACTAACAATGTCTTGCTCTACTTGCTCTTATTTTTGCCATTTACTTTAGTGAGCGCTGTGATGGTAACAACAGCGAGCCTTTTTAAGCTCTGCTGCTAATTAGCTCCTTGGCTCGTTAAGACCGGCTTTACGAATGCTTTAGTGATAATATATTATTGCTCAGTTGCTAACACTCAGCAGCACGGAGCATAAAATGTGGCTTGGGGAGCAACTTGGGGTAAAAAGAAAACATCCAGGGAAGTGAAAACGTTGAGCAGGGGCTGGACTTTGAAACAGGGCTCAAATGCCCTACGTGGCAGTGAGTCACTGCCGCCAGTGTTTGCATTCCTGACATCCAGCCCCAAATGCCATGGTGACCCAGTGCCACCTACCCGAAATTCTTGGGTTCTGTTCAGATTTATGCACGTTTTTGCCTGGGTTAGTTTAGTCCTGCCGTGCTGGTTCCCGATAACACACAGCCCCGCTTCTTAGCGAGCCAGGGACAAGTTTGGGCTTAAATGGCCACTTGGGCGTTGTGGAGGGATTGGAGAATTTAGATCCTGTAGATGTTTTTGTTTTTATCCAATGCCTTGTTTGTGGCCTGATTCTGTGCACCAGTTTATAATGCGTTTCTTATAATGGATTTCCATTTTATAGTGGATAAGAAGCATGAAAGAGGAAGGCCGGGACTGAGTGCTTTCTGAGGCTTTCCATGGTTAGCAGCGTGGAGTGGCCCCACTAAACGCCGCGTAAATCCTGTCTGAACAGTCATGGAAGGCAGCCACATTTCACCCGTGTTATTCTCTCGTGTGGGTAATTTTGTTGAGATTTCTCAAAAAATTTCAGGGTGGGAGGTGAGAAAGATTTCCCACCGTGGTTTGCGTTCTGCTTCCCATTTCTTCTCCATTAGTGTTTCTTCGGGAGCGCTAGGCAGTGGGAACGGGCTGGGGGAGCGGGGAACCTCCTTGTGTCTGCCGGGAGTCCCTGCACGTCTCTGGGTCTCGTGCAAGGAATGGAACAGCTCTGATTCTCTCCTGCCTTGCAACTTGTGGAGCTGCTAGTTCTGCAGATTTAATCTGAATTTTGAATGGCAATTTGCATGCTACAAACTTCAAGGGAAGAAAGAGGTGGATCCAACGTATTTTAATTGTTTTTTTTTTTTTTTTTCTTGTAAATCATTTTCTTAAGGTACAATCAGAACAGACCAGAAGCCGTGTCGGTACTGAGTTACATAGCTAATTAGACACCAGAGAAATGTGAAAAGGTGCAATTAAGGGGAAAAAGATTTCCCGTGCCTTCTGTTATGGCTTTATAGGTACTTTGTGTTAGACGAACCCCAGATAAACTTCTAATACTATGTTCCAGGAGAAATATCTTAAATTAGAGTTTATAAATGACAGTCTCTTTAGTAAAGGGCAGATCAGGCTGCCCCGCCAATCCTCGGCCAGATTGAGCCCATGCGGGGGAGCGGGTTAAGCTAATTAGGCGGCACTTTGCTAGCCACTGTCATGTAAATATGGCCTCACTCCTTCCTTTTAGACCTGCCTGGAGGGGACTGGAAAGAGTGCTAACAGTTTTGCTGATGTTTCTGGGGTCCGGATGCGCTCCTGCCCTGGTACGGATTGGGATTGGGTGAAGTTGGCAAAATGCACACGGCCATTCGCAAAGGGACAAGCAGCTGCCGTGGCTTTATTCGCTTCCCCGTATTTTGAGAGGCGGAAAAAATGCCATCGCCAGCACCCCATGGGAGTAATCCTCAGCGCTGATACTCTATGGGGAAATTAGATTTAATTATAAACCTTTATTCATAGCTCTGTGTTATGTTCACAGCCATCAAAAGCATAGGCCACGTTGATTAACTTGTACTGTATTCTCAATGACTTTAGTCTCAACCAAGAAGTAATCCCGTTAAAAGAGCAGGAGGACGGGTTCAGCCTCAGCTTTAGCGTCTCAAAAGACTCTGCTTAGATAAAAGGTGCAGCCAGGAACCCGACACAGGCAGCCCATCGCTTGCTTCCCCTTCGGGAAAGCTCTCCTAAAACAGTCAGAGTGTCTCGAGATTTGCATGTATTTATCATCGCGGGGAGGCAGTTTGTGCTGGTGAACACAATTACGGGCGTTTCTTCACTTGCCGTTTGCGTTTCCTCTTCTGGGCTCAGCTCCGCTCTCCACGCGAGCGCATTTCACCCCGCCAAGACGGAGCAGCCAAGTCCCCGCTTGACTTCTAGTCCATCGCCAACTCCTTGGGGCCCGCGGGCACCTCCATGTCTTATTTGGTGCTGCTGAGGCCATGGCAGTGTGTATAGGGGACAAATAGACACCGGAGTCTGAAGCAGGTGGCAGAGGTGCCTTTTGCTGGTGTCACACTGCCGCTCTGTGCAAGTGGTGAGGAGCATCCGTCCCAGTGCAGGGAAGCAAGGGCAGCCTGTCAGAGGAGCTGAGCGAGAAGAGCTGCAGCTCCTCCTCTTTGGTTTTCATCCACCTCACGGCCTTGTTGGGGTTGTGTTCTTGAGGCCGGCCCTTCTGCTGGCCTCTCCTTCTGCTGGGCACCTCTCGTTCCCGTTCCAGCCTGCCTGGCGTGTTCGCCTTTCTGCTTCGCCAAGCTTATGCTCAGCCTCTGTTTCTGATCCTTAGGCTTTTCCGGACAGGTGTGTTCATAGAAAATGTTTACATAGAGTGGAGGTTGGCCAAGTTGCTTTCTAGTTAGAATGGGAGCTCGCTGGACAAGCAGCTTAGTTTTCTTTTGTGTTGCTTTTCTTAAGACTTCCGTTAATGAGCACGTAGTGTTTGGCATAGATGTGTTGCTATGTTTCTCAGTGAGCTGTTGAGAATTTGAACTGCCAGTTCTCTTGCATTGCCCTAAATCTTGCAGTAAATCTTGCTGTCTCGTTCCAGCTTCAGTTCCTAAAGATCTCCATTGACTACAACATTTACAGGCAAAATACTCAATGAATTTTACTCTGACTGTGGCTTTCCAGTTAGTTCTGGGGTAGTGAGCCGTTATACGCACGTATATTTGTATGTGCACATAATTCAGAATATACATTTCTCCCTGAGCCTACCTTACAGGCTGTTTTGGTCACAGAGTTTGTGCTCATGAGCCAGTAACTGCTTCCTTTAAGTTGACGGAGAGCACAAAGGAAAAGCTTTCGTCAAGGGAAGCCTGTCTGCCTTGGTAGAAGCCGGTTGCTATTCAGTGTTAATAATTTATACGTCTGTATCCCTGTTAGTTCAAGTGACTGCACAAACTGTTTTGGGTCTGTAGCCTTTGGAGATGATGAGGGAGAGTTCCCCAAGGGGAAGGAGGTCACCTCGGCCTCCTATGTTTTCATTTGCTGCTTGTGTGGATGTGCAGCACGCGTGGCTCATGAAAAGGCAAGGAAGAAATGGGAGATCAAAACCTCTTTTCTGCACTATGACAAACATGTATTTGGGAGGAGCCGGCTGTCCGTGCTCTTCCTCAGGACCCCATTCCTTCTTTTTTTTTTAAACCTCACCAAATCTCGAAATGATGGGCAGTCATTTGGCCGGCCACGGGGCGTACCAGGTCACACAGAGTGCCCCGGACAGAGCTGAGAGCAGGAGCAGGGATTACGCTGAGAAAGTTGTAAGCCTGAGGTGATGCTGCCCTGACACATGTTTGCAGTCGGAGCCTCCGGAGGTTCCTCAGCAAGGCTCGATCCGTGGATTTTCCTTCCGTGCCTCACTGTGTTGTGAATGGGATCAAACAACTCTTGTAAAAAAAAAAAAAAAAA
>VZSV01000266.1:375677-391959 GCA_013398735.1 Nothocercus julius | reverse complement strand
AAAAAAGAAGGAAAAAAAATATATGTATTTCTCGGTGAGGTGGTGAATTGGGAAGAAACTTGGGCCAGAGCCTGAGTAGCTTTGTGCTGCTCTTGTTCTCCCTTTTGTCCTTGCGGGCCGCTGGGTGCTCCGTGTGCTCCCCGGTGCAGGGCGGAGGGGAGCAGGGATCGAGGAGCCCCTGCGCTGCTTTAACTTGTGCTTGCAGACACAGGGGACGGGAGGAGGCCCCGAGTGCCTTAAAATGCTTTAATTAGCAGTCCCTAATAGTACAGCATCATCAAGCAAACATCAAAAGCTAACTAAATGCTCAATGCCCTATTTTGGAGGGTTTTTTTGCTTTGTGTGGGGCTCTATTTTGCTCTGGTGTTTGTTACAGGACCACAGTGAAGAGCATCCCCCTTCTCTGCGAGGTTTGCAGCAGCGCTTTCCTCCTCGATGCTCCAAGAGGCTCCTCATTTATATCAAAACATTTTCTTGCGTAGGCCAGCGGGAGGTTACAGCCCAGTTTGCTCCTGCTCAGAGGCAATCTCAGCCTTAACTCGTGGTGGGGCTGTGGTCTGCGCTGCCTGGAAGACCTCCCGCTCTGCATCCTTTTGCCTTGCTCCTCGCTGAACCTCTTTGGAAGCAGAGAACAGCAAATATGCGTAGGTATGTGTAGCAAATACATGTGGGTAAAGCTCATGCTTTCCCACAGAGTTCGAAAATAGGCTCTTTTTGACGACCTTTTTGTTCCACCTGCAAATTTCCTATCATTTTAAGTTCCCTTCTAGAGCTGTCCCCACTCTTGTTATATATGTGGGAACAATAAATGATTTCCATGAATCGCAGTCAAGCCGCTTATTTTTTAAGCCATAATTTCCCATTTTTTCTTGCATTTTGAAATTAGTTAGCTCGTTCCAGCCCGATGTGTGTATGCCAGGAAGACTTGTTGTTGCTCTGTTTTTCAAAGTGTCGTGGGATATGAAGTCGCATGCTTTGGAGAAATCACTTATCTGTGTTATCTCTTACACGAGCCATTCTAAACTCAGCAGAAATACCAGTTGAGCAAGATGTATTTTCCACAGATGGATGCTGATTTGCCAGTAATAATATTATCAGCTTTGGCTGTTGATTGATCATTCTGTATTTTTCTCAGGGATGGACGCGAGGCTGATAGGCCTATGATGATCAAGGCCGTCTTATTTACACTTCCAAAATATTGGCACCGCATAAACTCCTTTTCCATCCTCTAGAACCTTCCAGCCATTTCTGAAAACCATTTGTATAGTTCTTTAGTTGGTTGTCATAACTTTGTGTGAAACCAAGTATCTAATCTACTGGCTTAGAAAACATTTAATTTAGTGGATGCCATTCAACACCATTTTGAGCTCCTTTTTATCTTTTCTTGGATGAAAATCACTGTTTCTCATCCGTTACGATTCCTTGGTCTAGTCTCCTCTCCCACATGCACTGGCAAAATATCATTGCTGTTAACAATAGTAACGTCTAAAACTCGTACTGAAGTTCTACTGACATTTCCATTTTGTAAGGCATAAAAGTTGAGCAGTTATTGACATTCAGCATAAAAATTCCAGCTTTTGGCAAATAGGAAATACTTGCGTTTGTGATGAAAACCCAGTGAAGATCAGCAGTAAAATGCTCTAATAGTGCGCTCCCTGCTTGAGGTAATAAACATCACCAAGTGTGGTGTGATTAAAAAGCAAAAGTACTGGTAAATAGGAGTGTGACCTTGTTTAATGATTGTGCTGCAAGCTGTTAGCATACAGATTTTCTGCGGACAAACAATGGATTATTAGTTAACGGATTTCCCTAAGCTTTCTTTATAGTAAATGTGGCACGGACAATGACTGTCTGCACTGAATTCATTCATAATGTCTCCGACATCTGTTTCCTCCTGTTTTTCAGACAGTTTTCTTCGGAAAGTATTGGGAACAAGGATTGTGTCTCATTAGAGCGCTGGGGAGGCTGGACACGCACGTGTTTCTCCATCGGCTCGCGGCCGAGAGGCCAACACGGGGATTTTGCCAGCTCCGGTGTCCTATCTCCTTCGCCCTGTCAGGGGAGCCTAAATGGGAGGAGGAACGGCAGCTCCCGAGTCTTCCTTTGGGACGGCAGGAATAAATTCCACTCCCACATGGCAACCCTATCAGCAGCCTGGGGAGCTTCATCCCCAAGCACGGCTGAGATGGAAAAATATGTTAAAGGAAAGCATGTAAAAGCGCTGCAGCATTAATGGAGGGAGGGTATTTGTTAATTGCGAAAGTGATGGGGAGGAGGTGAACTTGGGCCTAACCTGGTAATAACAGTATCTCAGCCTGGCTAAGGGAGAGCAGCTTGGCCCCGCTTAGCGCTGCCCTGCCCTGCTGAGGGCCGCAGGAGGAAATATTCCAGCTCGGAGCTGTGGTTAAACCCAGAGCACCTGCTCCCCCTGCACTAAAGCAGCGCTGGGCAGCCCCTGGGATGAACTTCCCTCTCGGGCAGCAGGAATACTCGGGCCGTACGCAGCACCAAGGACTGTTCAGTAGGGTTCTGGCGCACGGTTCTTGCTGCGGTCCGCGTGGTCGTGATGCGAAGGTGCAGGAGCTCTTTGGGATAGGGGAGTTCTTTGGGCAATGATGGAAAATGATTGCAATTTATGCCCAGGGATTTCTTAGGGTACAGTTTGCTCCTGTGTTTTTATGTCTTGATTGCACCGTAGAACAAATGTGGAATATTTACTTCTTTTGACCCTTCAGGGGAGCTGCGGGGCCATTAGGATCTCAGGTAACCCATTCACGTCTACTTACAATTACAAACCCAGGGATGCAAGTTTTGCAGCTATGAACTGCATGCTGAGCTTCAGCTAAGAAGGGATGTGCAATAATGAAGCCTTTGCGCAGAGCTTTACGGGCTGGGTCGCAGGACAGAAAACGTGGCATACGCAGAGGTTTATTGCCGTCAGTTCCAGCCATTCTGGATACCCTAAATACTCGCCATGAGCTTCTCGTTTTGTTGAAATGCAAAGGCTTTGCTCTTGGGGTTCATGTGCGACATCCCACATGTTGGGACATTTTAAATTGGTGTTTTCTCTTTCGTTCCCCCATTCCCCTTTTGCTTGGGGAAGCTCTAGCCCTTCCCGATGCGGCAGACCAGGGATAGAGGAGAACTCGAGCAGAAGCAGCCTCGATTGCAGGAGCTAATAAAGCACTAGAAGCTCCACCAATTGGTCTCGTACCAACACCAAGTGTTGGCAAAACACCTGGTCTTTTCCTTTTGGGGGGCCTAAAACACGCTGGTCTCCCCGCTGCTTTGCCAGACTTGCCGGTTTGCCCTGGCTGGAAGGGGTTAAGGACGCGGGGGAGGAGAGAGTGCCCGGTCCTGCCCCACTCACCGCGCTCAGCCGCGGGCGCATCCGCGTTCCCGGCTTTTCCTCTACCTGCCGGAGACGGGATCCGTGGGGAGCGGAGCAAGCGCAGGATGAGCCCGACGACACCCGGCTGACGAGGGGCGGCCGCGGCGCCTGCAGCAGGTGCGCGGCGAGGATGAGCGCGATGCTCTGGCGCTGGGAGCAGAACAACGCCACCATGAAGCTGGTGAGAGCAGCGGGGCAGGTCCCCTCCGGGCAGCTGCCGGGCTTTCCTTTGCCGCTTGTTTTTCTGTGTCTGTCTCCTTGGGAAACGGCAGCTCGGCCCCAAGTTTGCAGGCGGCGCGAGCGGCAGGTTGGGGCGGCGGATGCCGAAACGATGCTCTCTGCAAGGGAGCAGCATCTCGCTGCTCAGCAAGAGCTTCCAGCGGGCGCTATTGCTCCTTGGTCCATCTTTTTGGGGGCTGCTCTGGGCTGTTTCACCTGCTGGTGGGTTAAGCTCACTTAAAAGCAAGGAGAGAAACACAGACTCGGGGTCCAGTTCTCCCCTCACCTTCTTAATTGTCCCCGATGTTTGCTTTTTTTTTCACTTTTGCTGGGGGTAATCTGACTATGTGTCGGCAGGGAGTGTTTGGGGCTTTGGACTCTCCATCAGTTTATTTTTGAATTCCTCTTTTTTTCTTCCCCAGTAGAGTAAAAAATCCCCTGCTCCTCGGAGCAGAGAGTGTGCGGCTGCTTCACTCGCCTAGTAAATGAGATCAGGGGACCTGTGTGTCCGCCTGTCCTTTTGAATTACTGCCCATACCGAGATCTAACTGCTCAAAACTTAGACTTCACGTGAGCTGCTGCTTTAAAAGCTATTTGATGCCCAGCATATCAAGGCAGTGCCTGCCTGAGATAGCACTAAATGTGGATTTTTATTTTTTTTTTTCTATCTGGCAGATTACTTAAACAATGAAAATTACAGCTCTGTGCAGTTTTTTATTTGAAAGATTGCTTCTCCTGAGAAGTTTATCACCCAAACCATGGGTTTGTTACAGGTCTAAGCCTTTAGCCTTTCTACATCAAAACTCTGTTGAAACCTTTGTGGGAGCTGAAGGTGCCCTGCACTTCTTAATACCAGGCTCCGTGATTGTAGAAATTCAGAGCACGTTGTGTGATTTAACAATCTCTGCTTTCAAACGGTTTCCTTGCAAGGGACGGTGCGATAAAGAGATGGCATTGAAGGAGGTTTCTGCTCCGGAGAGAACAGCGGGGCTTTGCCCACGATCAGACGGTCGCAGTTAATCCGCGCGCGGGTACCTGCTGGGCTCACCAATTTGGGAGCTGGCAATGGAAACGGCAGCGTGGGAGCAGCCCGGGCCCTCTTCCAGCTGCAGCCAGGAATTTGGGGAAGGGAGCTCAGCTCGAGGAGGGAGCCCTGCCTGCCTTTTCACATGCAGAGGGAGCTCTCCGCGGGAAGCAGGCGGGACCGTGGAGGCAGGTGTGCCAGAAAGGCAGTTTCTGCCTGCGCGGAGCCTTTGGGACTGCACGTGAATGGGCTTTGCAAACAGAACGAGCACCTGCAAAGAGCCGAGCCCGGGGAACCAAGCGGAGAAAATGGGAGGTAAACTGAGAAATGAAACGGGGTTGAGGTAAGCAGGGAAGCGTTCAAAGGGAAAAAGGAAAGGCAGGAGCTGCTGGGGTTCAAGGCAAACAGCCTGTAGCAGGTGGGTGAGACCGAGCGAGCAGCATCTAAATAAATGCTCCGACTGTGTGAAAAACAGCTGGATTTTACCCATTGATGGGGCAGGAGGAGGGAAGGAGAGTGCAAAAAGTTTTTAACTGGCAGCAACTAAAGAAAGGAAGCTGAGGACCAGAAGAGGAGCTGACACGATCCTCTCCCAGGATATAGGGTGAAGAAATGCTCGACTGTTCACCGCAGCACCTAGTTGCAACCTCAAGTTTTGCTTTTACAACACTCGGCAAGACCGGGCCTTTCTGCGCTTTCTTTGGCCACAAAGTCTTGCTCAATGACAAAGTGAGGTGCTGAATACGGAGCTTCCTTGGGATACCTCCGTTTCTCTGGCATCGTTCTTCAGAGGATTTCAAAGCCTTAGGAGCAGCTCACCAAGTCTGGTTGTTCACCTGCGCTCAGCTCTGATGCCTCCTGCCACGTGCAAGAACGAATCAAGCTGAAAAATCAAGGGCATACTTCATAAACTTGAACTGCGGATTGCAGCTACTCAGATACATTCAAAGGATAGGGCCTCTGTAAGGTGGAGAATGTGGAGTTTTTCTCCTCCTGGCTGTTTTTCTTATTTTCTTGTGCCATCCCAACTTGTACTGGGCTGAGAGGTTTCTCCCCTGCTTCCTTTCACTCGCGCTCTTGCTAGCAGTCTATTTGACTGGTGACTTTCACTATTGGCACCCAAATAAATTCGCCGAGCATCGACATTGGGTCATCGGCATTTTGTAAACCAGGGAAAAAAATAAAGTAATTAATTTCTCTTCAGCTATTAGAAATACTGTGCCAATAACCGCTGTCACGGTAGCTTCTCACGTTAGGCTTTGCTGTGTCTCAGCTGAACCGCACCGAATAGATGTCAAGTCTGCTCAAGAGTTGTGGAATTAACTTGGAGTTTTTCCTGGCATTTAAAAGGAGCTGGCAGGGCTCTGGTGGTATTTTCCGCCCGCAGCCGAAGGCCTGCTGAGCCTTCAGGCAGTGACAACAAGCGGGAATTGCTTTGGGGCAGAAAGCACGGGGTTCTGAAATATTTGGGATGCTTTCGAAATATTTGGAAATCACGTCTTTCTGAATCACATCGTCCCGTTTTCGGAGAGTCCAATTGGTTTGGCCTGGCTCGAAGAGGGGCACAGCCTCCATCCCGGGGCTTCACCTCCTCCACTGGGGTGGATTTTATTATTATTATTAGCCTTAAATCGACTCAGAATTTCCCCTGGTACAACCTGTGATTCCTGGTTCTTTAGAAGTTGCAGATATGCTTCTGGAAGCCTTTCAAAATGAGTTGTCGTGTTACGAAAAGGTCTTTCTGTGAGAGAACACAAGAACCTGAGCCGCCTTTGTTCAGACGGGGTCGGGACATCCCGAATCCCCCGTGTCCCGCGGGGCCACTTTGGATGCTGCAGATACTGCCTGCCTTTCATGTCGGTCTTTCTCTAGTCTGTGGATGTTATTCCTGAACCAGGTCCCTGTTTGCCGAGCAGGCTGAGCCCCCTTCCTCTGTCGCTGCTCCTTTCGGGGGGAAAGGTGGGATCCGCCTGGCTCCCTCCTTTTCTTTCCCCGGTGGCTTCTTTGAGCAAGACTGTTCAGCTGCTGAATTTGACTCTGGGAGGCTCCCGTTGCTGAGCCACTAAAAACAAACTCCTCGTTCTCATTTTCTTTCTGCTTTTATTGGAGAAGAGCAGAACGAAATTCCTACACAGAGCATAAAACCTTGCTCACTTTTTCTTTTGCTCAACTCCATGAGTCAGCTACACACCTTATGCAAACACCTCTGCAACGTAACCAAAACAAGGATCTTTCCCACTCGCTGCTGTTTGGCGTGGTGAATTTGCAAGATGTCTCATGTTGTTTTCATGACGACTGAAGGTTACCACGAAAAGCACCTGAGCCTTTTTCTCTGCGTGAGGTTTAATAGTCCTGTTTGTGAGTAGCCACCAGCCTCGGAGCAACTAACCGTGAAACCTGGGGAGGTTCCTGCCCTTTTACAAGATTTCCTTTGCTGTTACATTAGTAGAGACCTGGTAACTAATGTATCTGGCTGTAACCTTTATATAACCTCGTCGATAACCTTTCCAGGTTTGTTTTGCGTTTTCAGGTTTGTGGGGTTTTGCCTGCAAGCAAACTAACGAGCTAAGCAACTAATGAATGTAAATGGTGGGGATATCTTATCAAGGGAGCGGATAAACTCCGGGTCTGGCACGGAGTAATACTTACTCTGGGATAAGCCCGTATCACAAAGTTTGCTTCCTTGGAAGGTGTAATATAAACTCGACTGAATAGTCACATTAGTTTTATTGCGAAGTTTCTTATAAACTGTGGCGTTCCTAAAAAACAGCAGTTAGATGTAATAACATTGAGCTTATAGTTAGGTTTTTGTTCTGTGCCACTTGTTTTTAACTTCAGTTTTCCCTTTTTACCTTTCCCTGGGGCCCTTCTGCCACTTCCATGTACTACTTCAGCACTACTAGCAGGATATAGATGTGTTTGGATTTTTTTCTCTCTCTCTAATCCTTTTCTGTTTAGGTTTTCACATGCTGAATAACATTAGAGAGGAGAATGTCTTTGCATAACCATTTGCCATGCAGGTGCCTGTAACTTTGAAATAGCTCTGGGTTCAGCAACAGCAAATGGATGCCCATACCGCGGTGTACAGTAAATCAGAGTCCCATCCTTATCTGAGTGGTAAAATTAGGAGCTGATTTAGAATTTCCCCTATGAAGAGAGCAAAAAAATTTATTGTTGCGTGTAGAATTTTTGCCCTGGTTTATACCTGTTTTCCCCTTCTATTAAACGTTTCCCTTTAATGCTCTTATCTCGATGTGCCTTCTGGAGTAATGTAGCACATACAGCAAATAAAACGTACTTATTCAGAAGTAACATTTCATTCGGGAAGAGATTTTAAAGTGCTTAACTTAAAACTGCCACAGAAGAATTGACTCGGCTGATAAGAGGCTCTGCAGTTTGGAAAGTTACGGTGTGATAGACCTAATTTTGCTAGCTGACTTAGCTGTACTTTTCACTAAAGAAGGGAAGAACCATTGCAGTTTCCTGAGCTTTTGCTCTCCATACTACTGACTTAAAAGCAATGTGTTTAAATCATGTCATAGTATTATCTTGCAGTTGATAATCGACTTGATTTTGGAATTGGACCACTGCAAATTACTGTGCCTTTCTGAGCTGAAAACCTTTGGCACCCGAGCCAGGTGGTAGATGTCTCCATTGAAGGATTGCTCTTTGATACTCTGCAAGGATTAAAATTAAAACAAAGTGCATCGCTGCATTCCATATGCGGGGCTATTTCTGCAAGATGCTATTACCTCATATATCTCTCTTATTTATTCGCAATTAAAGAAATGTTGTTTTCATATGCAAACCTGTGCATATACGGTTTGTTGGAGATGCATTTAGTGATCAATAGCAGTTTTTGTTCAAAAGCTTGATGGTTATCAGCTGGAAATAGTGGAAGAGGATGAGCCAAGAGATTACAATTGTGAACTGCAATCTAATAAGATGGAAAAAGGCAAATTTGTTCCCAAGATGTGTGAGGAAAAGTATTTTTAATAGAGATAAGAAAATAATAATGCAGTGAGTTGCGACTACCAGGAAACTGGATAAACCACATGCATGTATTACACACAATTGTGATGATCCTCATCCTGGAAAGATGGGTGAATTCAAAGGAAACAGAAACTCTGCTGGACTAAGAGAAAGAGCAACCTGTTTGCCTGGATCTTACGTCTTTGCTAACTTGCATATCTCTCAGTGTAGACAAGCACCAAATTGTACCTGTTTTGGTGCAATGTCTGGGACAGCCATTCACTTATCAGTTCAGATATCTCAAAGATGACGTATATAGGACCTTTAAAAGTACAAATATAAAAATGTATATAGGTACTACACCCACCTTGTTTTGGGAGGATTGAAAATGAAACCCGCTGTTCTTTTACTGCCGGCACCACGTGGCTTTGCGTTAACTTTCCTGCGTCGTGGAGACTCACGGCACAGGTGCAGAATTTGGCTGTTATTTCAACACGACCATCACGTTCAGAGATTTAAAACCTTTGGAATGGCTGCTTCACCTTCTCTGTTACTCTTTGCAGAAGGCTGTGTCCAAGCAGGATATTTTACGGCATCGTCGTGTGCTCTGACATTGTGCACTGTGACATTTTCGCCAGCACATGTATTCTGCCCTTCGTCCATGACGCTCCTGGGCAAAGAGTATCTTACTGCGTTGCATTTAAAAATCAGAATTTGTAGTAAAGCGGGCTCTTAATTTCCCCAATCTCTGTGCCTCTGTTGGTTTGAAATGCTCCTTGAAGATGTGATGGTGTGTGACCAGATGACAAGACCTATGTGGAATTTTTCAGGCGAGTCCCAGTGCTTTGTGCAAGGCCCCCACTACCTCTGAATATTGAGCAGTCATTCAGTCTCTTTGCAGACCAGCCTGGAGTTTTTATTGATATTCCTGATTACAGTCATTATGAGGAGGCTGTGACTGCCGAGTTACTTTCTGTTCTCCCTTTGTGTTGCAAAATTCATACTTCAAATATCCTCCATTCCCTTCTGATATTCTTTCTGGCAAGTTATTGCCATGAGGGATCTGCTCTTTCGTTTTGAAATACACACAGTTTTAGCTGGAAAACAAAAATTCCTTATAGATTATGTGGACAGTTAGTAGATTTTATTACAGTGATCTTCATCAAAGCACAATGATGCTCCATAACCTCTGTTAACTATTTCCTCAGGGTAATGAAAGGGGAGTAGGGAAGGTGATTTTGCTAGGGGAGGGCATCGTGCTGCAAACTTCTGAACTCAGAAGTTACATCTCTTTTTCTTTGGCAGTGTCTCATAAATGAAGTGCGAGGGAATTTCAGAGTACCACCGAGTATGTGGCTTCTGGTAGCCAAAATGCATCACATTTTTCTGCTGTTTGCATTGCTGTATGATGTCAGTCTGGTTTCTCCCCTCTGCTTCCCATTGCAGCCATTCGGTGGCTTACAAGAACATTCTGAGGATTTTTTTTTTTTTCTTTTATAATGTTCAAAACATCTTTTTTGAAGACCAAAGCACATGCTCAGAATTAGATTACCATTGCATGCCGTACAGACTGTGAAGGAAATGTGTGAAGAATCACCTGAACTCCAGCTTCATCCTGGCTTCCCAAGCCATCCAGGTGCTACCGTGTTCTCCTGAGCTCTGCCTGGGAGATACATTATTCTAGAATTTTGAAGGTAGAAATATTTGTTGTTTGCATTTGGTTTTGGACATTCCAGCAGAAAATATTTATTAAGAGCAGGTCTACAATATAAGATATCAGGATTTCTAAGGATCAATGTCTGGGATGATTAACTCCTGTAAAAAAACAAAACAAAATAAATAACAAAAATCTTTTATTTTCATGACTCAGTATGGACTCACTAGGCAATTTTACGACCTTTTTGAAAAACTCTAATACTCTACTGCAGGAGCTTGGGCTGTAAATGCAGTTTATTTCCTCAGCGCAAGAACAAATCTGACCCCGTGCAGCGCATAGGAAGCTTCATACCGACTGCGCTGGGTGCTGGGGAGGCCCTCCTGAAAGGGCACAGGATGTAGGTCTGTATTCAGGATCACCCTGAGCTAAAGAGAAATTGCTTAATAAACTTAACTTGGAATCAGAGATAAAACAGCTCCTTGAATCGAAATTGCATGAAAGCGATAGCTTATTTTTTAATGACACTGCTTAATACTGGGCTTGCTTTTTATTCTCAAAGCAATTCTTTTGTTTGCTTTGCAAAATAAAGATCCTTTAACGTCATTTTGAAGATAGAGTGATTGGGAGATTGGCTACATGTGTTTAAAAATAATGTAAACGAGGCCATGTGTTGGGTTCAGTTTGGTGTCAGCTGTTCATTGCTGATTTTCAACGAGTTAATTTAATGTTCTCTGACATTTGTTCCAGAAGCTTTTTTCCTTTTGCCCTTTTTTCTGTTTTGCTGACAAGTGATTGCTGATGAATTGACTGATCAGAAGAACAAACCAGTCTCAAGATAGCACAAAGCAATAAGCAATGCGTTAGGGCGCCTGGGGGTCATTTACTAACCGTTCGCAAGGAAAGGGTTATTTTTAACCCCATGGAAAAATTACAGGTTTATTATTTCGTTAGGCAGCTGCTTTACTGGTTAGAAACAACCGAAGCAAATGGGGTTTAATCCTCCCGCGGGAGCTGGGGCTGCACACAGTGCCCACAAGTCCTTTTAGGAGCTCTGTCAGTCTTAGCTGGGTGCACAGAGGTATCCGAGGCTGCTAATCTAATCTTTGGTTTCTTTGCTTTTCGGGACAAGCATCTGCAGGGAGTTGGGAGAGTGAAATATCAAAAGCTTGAAGCAGGTGCCCCTGAAGCATTTGCAAAGCCCCTATTTAGCCTTATCTCTTACCCATACCCAAGCATTATTGCATCAAAGTTTTTTGAGGGAAAATTTAAAACATCCTACTGAATAAATTTAAGTGTCAAAAACGCTACAAAAGTCAACTCATTTAAATTGTCAAAATACTTTTAATGTGCTATTTACTACGAATCATATTCCAGCAGGAAAAACGTAATGTAGAAGTACAGAAACAGCAGACACGCTGAATGCACTCGCATCCTGTGTCAACATTTCGTTCAGAATTGTGCTGGTAACATCTTGTTTTCTCCCCTATAGCTTTGCAAAACACTGCCCAGCATCAGCATTGGACACTGCCCAGACCTTGGCTTGGCTGGAGCAGCCGCTGAGTTGGTGACACACGAACTGATGCCCAGCTTAGGGCACCAAGAGCCTGCGTTGATCCCTGCCGTGTCTCGTGCCACGTACACCCTTCTTTCTGGTTCTTTGGCTATGCTCATAATGTCTAAGACTGCCTGACTTCAAAGTAATCCCATTTCTTATCAGTTCTTGCCTATGGTATTTCATCTTCAATAGCTGAATTTTGGGCTGGCCGTGTTACAGCAGTATTAAACTTTTGCCTTGTGCAATGAGAAAACGAAGCTTGGCGAGTTGTCTGCCACCCCATGCATCCATCCTTCAAGAGGTCTAGGGACGCCTAAACAGTGCCTGCACCACAGTGGTGAAGGGAAATGTTTCTTTAGAAATGTTTCTTTGGCACTGCTATGCCTGGTTATAAGAATAATTTTATTAAAAAAAAAAAAAAAAAAGTTTGGCAGGTCTGTTTCTGAGGGCGTCATGTAAAAGAGATCATTGAGAGTGTTACTGAATTTACCTGCCCTTCTTCCACCTCTCATAGCCCCACATTTTCAAAGTGAGGTTGAGCTCTGCTTGCTTACAGTTTCTTGAAGACTGTTTTCATGCTCTGCCTAGCACTGGGGCTGGGGTGGATGAACAGACACTAATTTCTATAAGGATTCCTTTTTTCCTAGCTCTAAATATAACTATGCCCTGCTGAGCAGGACATCTGCTGCCTTTGTCATCTCCTAGTGTCAGAATAACCCAAACAGGGACAAGCATGTGCTCTTTTAATGCATGCCTATAGCTGTCATTCACCTTGATGAGGTCTTCGAAAGGATGTTCACGGTCTGAGCTGCAGTGGATCTGGCCCCAAACTGCCCCCGAATTTCACTTGCCTGACTCTGCCCTTGCTGTGCTCCTCACGAGGCGTAATCAGCTTTTCCTTGAAAAGTGTCTGTCGTTCTGCTGCGGTGCCCTGTGTGTTATAGCAGCAAGTGCAGTCGCTGCAGAAGTGCAACGGCAAAGCTTCATGTTCTGCGAGAATCCAGCACTGATCGTTCAGGGGAAAAGTAGCAGGAGGGACCTGGGAACCTGTTTGTAGCGATTAAAAAACGGCCCCTCTATAGCAGCCTAGTGACTATGAGTTTTCACAAAAGAAACTTGGAGGAAAGGCATTGTTAAAGGTGTTAAAAGCAACACTGCAGAAGCAGCAGCGCTAGGAAATTCAGACATAGAAATCACAGAATTGTTTTGTTTACAAAAATGAGACGCCTTTTGCTTTCGGGAAGTTTTAATGCTGATCTTAGATTCCATTTGTGACTCAGTCATCTGCCTGTTATGATTAATTTGTGTGATGCAATTCCAAGTTTTGGCGATTGTTCACAGCCTTCTTTTGAAAAATGGCCTCTACCCTCAAATCTGATAATTCTGCTGTACCAGCTATTGCAGCTCTTCTTCTGGGCCTGCTTCTAAGGCCTTAAAACTAGGCAGATCATCCTACTTGACAAAGAAGTGGGGAAAACGATGCTGCAAATATTAGTCTTATGTAAACAGGGAAGTAGATAAGCAGGCCTGAGAATTGATAATTTTTCTAGTATTTGAGTCTCTGCTGTTAATTTTGGAATTAAGTTTCTAGCAACATACGTACACGTTTATGTGTGTATGTATAAGAACTAGGAGCACGCTCTTTGTTCTACATTTCTCTAACCCTTGCTCCAGGCAGAAAAGAGTAACTGATTTTGCTGATGCCCATAAGCCTGTAGCCTCTGTCCCCCCCACCCCGAGTAAATTGCTCTGATTTTATCTGTGGCTTAGCCAGTGTTCTTATCTGATGTGACTTTAAACAGTTTGTGCACAGATTTGCTTTCACCAGCATCCTGAGTAAACGTGTGACTGCATTTGTAGCCTGGACCAGACTGAATGTTGTTGCCTGGATAAAAGAGAATTAACAAAATTACAAGTGCCAGGTGTATAAGACTTCAATAAAATGACCAAAGTGGACTAAGCTCCCAAGGTTGTAGTTCCTGTAAACCACCTGTTATTTTTCTTTGCATTAAACCTGTCAGTTTAATTCTATGGAGCTTGCTGGAATAACACCCTTTTGGAGTAGGTGTTCAGGAAAAGGTGAGATTTAACATGGGAAACTAAATGCAGGATCGAAAATCGAGAAAGGGATAATGTAGGTGTGCATAAAATTATGCAGGAGTTTGAGTGATGGAGGCCGCTTGCAGCATAGGCTGTTGCCACTGATTGTTGATTTTCCTGCATTTTCCAGAGCTTACAGGTCTTCTGGTTGACCTCCTTGCTGCCATATGATTGTTAAAGGAGTAGTAATGATAGTAATATTAGTAACAGAAGTATTTCCGCTATCCACATCTTAAGAGGATATATGTCGCTGCAGAGATCATAAGAAACCAAGATGATAAAATCTTAGTAAGTCATGCTGTTTAAGACTTACATAAAGCTATTTAATAGGAATTGTTGAAATCCTTTGTGCTGAAAATAGCCGAAATCTGAATTGTTCTGCCTCGTGACAGTACTATTAAAAGACTCAGTCCTATATATATTTCTGAATAAAGCTTCCAAGCAAAAATTCAGTGCAAAAGTTCTGTATCAGAAATTTTAGTAAGGCCCTGCAGCGCTGATTTTAATCACCCGATCAATGGACGGCCGGGCTGCTGTCGCCTTAGTGAACCTTTCTAATTAGGAGCGTAGCATTTGCCATAGCAGATTAGACCGATGGTCTACTGAGCCCAACAGGCCGCCTTCAACAGCGCCAGAAAACAACCACCGCTGCCCGGAAAAAGCAGGAATTTGCTCTTATACCAGGGCCGTTCTTCATCCTAAAAATAGTGAACGGGTAACTGGGGTCTTGGCCAACATCTCTGTAAGTGCTGCTTGCACATGTGCATAGCCTTAAACTCGAAATGTTTGCAGCTGTGCCCTGGTAGTAGTGGCCGTTCTGCAAGTGTCCAGGGTTGCCCCAATACACGCAATATCACAGAGCAGATCTGCTTTTGTGATGCAGCCACGCTGGAAAAGATCGAATCAGTTCTCGTGCTCAGAACTCCCTTTCCCTCCTTTCCCACTGGCTCTACCACAGACACGGGCGTTGCACTTCTCTGCACATTTTATTTGGATAAATAAAATGCCAAGTGCACAGTTTTAACACTTAAGCAATTGTACTCTTAACTATATAACTGACACATAGATCGTTATGTAGGAAACGCTTCCAAACCCTTTAATTGGAAGCAGGAAGAAGTGAGCTGAAAGCAGGGTGGTAATAGACAATTGAATTTAGAAAGTTATCAATCAGTAGAAGATTGGGTTAGATTTACATTTGTGAAACAGATGGCCAGCTGCAAGATGATGAGATTAGGATTATTATGTTTGTGGAAATTAATTCAGCACTTTATTTTTTAGTTTTGAAAATAAAAATAAAGCCTTGTATGGTCTGCTAACCACTTAGCTGGAACAATATATGAAGACCACCTTATTCTTTAATGTGAAATATGGCAAAGCCCTGGCTCTGGCTGAATGGTAGCCCCATTTCTATTACCCACAGCAATGCAGCAAATGACATAAAACAGAAATGCTGCCACCTATGGATAAATAGTTGTTAGTATTTTGAAATAGGAGAATTTTATTTGCAGAAAATCTTATTAGCAAAATGTTTAGGGTCAGTTAACTGTGTGTGTGTTTGTGTCTCCCTCTTCCTCCTTGAAAAATGCTGGAAATCTACCCCAGCTTAAGCTGCTAAAGTGTTTGGAGTCTCCTTAAAATTTGACTACTGCTTTTGATGACCAAATGGGAGATGAGCTATCGTGAGAATCTGCCTCTCATCGGGATGCTGAACCCTTTGGAGAGACATCGTCCTTCCGTGCTTCCTCGGGAGCCAGGCTTTGCCATGCAAATTAATGCTCTGCTGTCACAAATTATTTTTCACCATCCTAAAAACGCAGCTTAAAATAAAAATAGGGCTTTCAAAACTAGGTCACACCTCAGATTTGTCTAGCCAACTGTCCCTTTTCTGACAGTGCCCAAGAGCAGAAACATTAGAAGAGCATAAGAAATAGAAGCATGAGTAGGATGCACAAATGCTTTTTGGAAGGATGATCCATCTCTTCTCATTCTTCCCATTGCTGTTAATTATCTTCAGAAACATTGGAATTAATTTCTGCTTTTTCTGGTTGGTTTTGGTGCTGTTCAGGAGAGCTAAACGTCTGCGAGGGCTTATCAAAGTAATTGTGGCTTGAGTGCATGCTTGAAGTGAGGCAAGTGTTTTCCTCAAGTCTGAATCCTGTTTTCGCCCTCTGTTTTCCCTCCCTCTCCAGATCTTGGCCTCTTGGTAGGTGCAGCGGTGAATCGGCTGCTGGTGGCTTTGGGGGCAAAGAGACAGACTGAAGAAAAATGGTGCTTTGCTCTAAGTCAGCAGAGTGAAATAGCCTTGCATCTTTGCACTTTGTGGTAGCTGAAACGGAGTAAAGTGCCCCTGGGACAAATTTAATG